>JAMJFZ010000465.1:0-127429 GCA_026225945.1 Cricetomys ansorgei
AATCAGTACCTGATATTAGCTTATATCTGGAAGATGCTTTCATCCTTAGAAGCAGAGGTAAAGAAAAAAAAAACAGAAAAAGTTGTTTGGAGTCTATATTTCTTTGATGCACAGGCTGGAGAAAATATATATTTATATTGTAAGAAACAAATGGTCATTAATGATTTTGGAACAGAGCGTTGAGGAAAGAATGGAAAGAGGCAAGGGTTGCAACAGTGTGGGCTGAGGTTTCAAGCTTCCTGTGCATGTTCCATTTCTTATTTCACTTTATTTACCAAATGCAAATTCAAGGGCTGGAAAGCTGGTTGGTTCAGTGGTTAGGAGGACCAGCATTTTTATGGCCGTGTTAGAACTGCAACCCAGTTCCCACAGATACAGTACTTATGATCTCTGTGGACATCTCGCACACACAATGCACATACCTACATTCAGGCAAAACACTCTTATGCATAAAATACAAATCAGATCTTAAAATGTAGAAATTCAAATGTGAATTTTTAAAACTTGACAATGCCAACTACATTTGTTACTCTCATGTCAGTGTAATTATGATACATGATAGGGAACAACTCATTGCACAAAACAATTATTTTATAAATCACTAAAAGTAAACTTCCACATGAAATTACGGATTGTAGAAGGATGTGTCATGGATTGGCACAGGTTTCATTAGGATGGGAAAGGTTTTGAGAAATTATTGGAAGGAATAGATAAGTTAAACATGCTTTTTACACAAATGTAATAAAGTTAGTAAGAATGGAAGCCCAGGAAGCAGTTTTTATAGTAGGGTCTTACAAATGAGTAGGGGACTAGTGATAGAGATGGGCAGGAAGGGAACGTGAGAGAAGAGAGTGGAAGAGTACAGGGTGGATGTAGGAAACTGAAGTAGAAAGATGAGGACAGTATCTGCAGAGAGTGCAGAATACTCAACCAAAATTGCAGTCAACAGACGCTCTAGGAATTCCAGAGAAATTGATGGACAGAAACAAATCCACCATGATTTAGAGCTCCAGGTTTTGCTTATGTTGCACACATCTGTTTGATTTTGTGCAGATACTTACAGATTAGCCCTTGATCAAATTAGATAATTTAGAGTAACAGATTTTATTCTAGTTCCTCATAATTATTAACGTCATGATCCCTTCAACAACCCATAATAAAAAAAGTCTTGCAAGAGCCTTCACAGCACTAGGAGGAAGGTAGGATTTAAACTAGTCTATTGGCACCAGGACTCTAACTATCATCTCTAGGTCCTGGTGATCAATGGGACTAAGAACTGACTTGTGTGATTTAAGAAGTGCCTTGTATGATCTAGGCAAAGAGCTAAGTCTATATGATGTGGACATGAGAAATTAACTCTGTGGGTAGGCTTTAGCTCTTGCTCCTTCTTGTAGCTAGTACCAAAGTTCTATTCCTCTTTGAAATTACTGGCCAATGCTAAAAGGATGAAGACGAGACATCACGTTTTTGCATTTCCACCCCTGGGAATGACTCGCCACACAAAAAACTTAAAACAACCTCATAGTTGCTGCATTAGGTCAAAGATGGATGGAGAGCACTTATATCTCGTCTTGAACAAACCTGAAAGTCTGAATTCTCTTTCTCATATTTACCCCCTAAAAATCACAAGGAATATCTATCTGGAGGTGAAGAACTGAACTGACCTTATGAAAGGCTAAACTCTGAAGGCTTCACAAGAGTCAGACCAGAAGTATTCTCAGGAGTTAGGAGCTTTTGGGAGGGAAATGAAAAATATAGTCATTGCATAAGAAACAGATAACATCCAAATGGAATAATAATTTAAGCTATGCCATAGTTATTGGGAGACTCTAGACTCTCACCAGCTAGAATCCAGGACTGTTTTATTTTACATTGTAATAAGCCTTTAGTGTAAGATGATTAATTTTAGAGAACCCTGAGCACTGATATGGGAAAAGATTAAATTATTTTATAGTTCTAGATAGTCAGGTTCTCACCTATCAAAGCTGTGTGCCCATGGATGAGACTTTTTTAACATCTGCTCCCACTCTCTGCTTTTATTCTTTGCATCTCTCTTCCTCTGTCTCATCATTTTCTCAAAATTTCTTTGTTTCAAAAAAAGAGGGAAGAATTTTGAATATTTGGAGTGAGACATGAGGTTGAGGAGACACAAGGCTACACAGTTGTAAGAGTGTTACAGAACTGTCTGCGTTTTATCAAGTAGTTTGCCACCTACTCGAGCATAATGAAATTTCTTCTTTTATAAAATATTTTAAGTCATTACACCAGAATTTTGCATGAAGATATTTTCATGAGAGGAAGAAAAGAGTTAGCAAATCACTTTTATAATTCATTGTAAGACATTGTAATACTTGTAAGAACCTAGAGAAACAAGATGTTCTTGTAGGTTCTGAGATCATTCCTAATCTTCCATGTTAATTTCTAAAAGAAAATGTATACCACATGTCAAAAAAAATATTTTGTGTTGGAGAGACAGCTTACTTCTTTACTTGCTAGAACTATGATATATTTCTGACGTGTTTGTTATATTCCCTGTATATTAACCACATCTCTGAGGAAACTCTTCTTTTAGTAATGAAAAATATTAGAAAAAGACAACAAGGTTAGGACTATATGGATTTTAAAAAATCTGTGGGATTAGTAAAATAATTACTCTCAAAGAGTTGTGTGAATGTGAAATGAAATCATACACACAGATAAGGACTAGAATGTAGAAGATACCCTATATGTATTAATTTAGTAAATTAATATTAATGAAAGAAGCAGTCTATGCTTCTTGTTAGCTGTATGCCTGGGCTTAGTTATAATTAAGTTTATTAGAAAACAGTTTTCTGAAAATATATTTGTTCACAGGCTTCTTTGTACTTGGACTCCTGCAATCTTAGCTGGGTTTACAAAAAAAATAATTTTTTTTGAGACAGAGTTTCTCTGTTGTAACTCTGGCTGTCCTAGAATTTACTCTGTAGACCAGGATGGCCTCAAACTCACAGAGATCTGCATGCCTCTGCCTCCCAAGTGCTGGAATTAAAGGTGTGTACCACTACCACTCAGTTAAAATAGGATTTTTCATAGTCTGTTTTTGATTATTTAAAAATTCCTCCTCATTGAGAGTTAGACAAAGAGTCAGCTCCCAACATAGGAAATCTATGAGGTGAAGGAAAAGCATCATTTCTTTCAAGACATTTTGATGTTCCTATTAATGATCTTAGCCTACAGCCAGAAGGAATTGATTTTCCTGTATCCCCTGAGGGGTCTTTCAAGAACTTTCGTACTACAGTAATGCTATAATCCCCTCAGGAAAGTGTTGTTTTTCTTGCATGTATCCATGTCACTGAGCTCTGGATTGGTTTGATTCCTTGGGGAAGTACCCTTCAGAGGATCCTCGATCTACATAGGCAACAACCTCTTTCTTGGAGATCTCAGCCTCTCACTCAGTTTGGTGTGGCTCTCAGGGGTTCATTAAAATTGTAGCAGCCTCTAAACTGCCTTTGCACTTTTATTACACAGCTTCAGAAATTCTTACTCTATGAAATAGAAGGCCCTCAGACAACAAACAGTTCTTTTTCTTTTCCAGGTTTCAAAAAACTCAGTGGTTGAAGCCAGTTCTGAATTAAGGTCTCTGAAGTCCCAAGAACATAGGTATGTTTTTCCTGACTTGTAATTATTTTAAATTGAGTCAACATTCTTTACATTGTGGGTAGAAATAAAGGGGTGATCTTGGAGAAAGGGAGTCAGAATATACAGACAAACGACCCAGATTTTATTCCCCATAGTCCTCTGCTTCATTTTACAGGACTAGAGATGGAAGTTTCCAATGGCTACTTTTTAATCACCTTTGCTCAGACAAGACAACTAACGAGATAGCCATTACTAGTTGGGGTGTTGTCACCAAATGATGCTTATGCAACCTGAGAAACAAGTTCAAATGCTTGTCCCACAGTTTAATGAAATAATTAATTTACAAATAATTAATTTATAATTAACAGTGTTATTGAGCACACAGTAGCTGAATTTTTCCCTTTACTCTGGTTTATTTACTTTTGATGGTGGGATGTTGACTTGCCTACAGTTCTATAGCAGATAACCATGAAGTTTATTATTCTAGCCAATCACGCAGGGTTGCACATGAATAACTGTCATAAGGCTGAGACAGTAGTGTCATTAAAGAGGCCCGAGCAACATAGCAACATAGCAAAACCCCATCTCAACAAAGGGACGGAACCTTAGCATAGATACGGTGTTGCAGTCATTTGTTTGCTTAACAAGCATTTAAGTTCACTCGGTGGCTTCCAGTAATCTAGGCAATGAGTAAAAACTCCCAACAAATGACAAACAATATAGGATTTGTGTCTTCCTTCATGGAATTTAGTCATTCTCCAGACATTTCAATTGGGGTGTAACAATTGTGGGAGTCTTCATACTCCTTTGATGCAATCCAAAATGTGCTTGAATGGAATGTACAATGAGATTGACTGCAGTTGTGCATTGGTTTGGGGGGAAAATCAGAATTCACCCTAAGTCAGCAATATTTAATTGTTCATTTTTTTTCCAGTTTTATTTTACCATGTGTTAGGAAATGCAGGTTGATGGATGATGTGGAATGGCTTATGTCCTCTTCCTCAAAGAATGATAGGAGTGACAGTCAGCAGAATTTACCTGGAGCATTTGCCCTTGAACCTGTCACTTCATCCTACCATGCCTAGTTTCTTCACATCTATATGACCTATGTCGTCCATACCCATGTCATTATCTTATCTATCCAGCCATGCAATTACTGAATGAATACATGGACAAAAAAGAATTGATAAGTTCTCAAACTGTTCCTTTGAACAGTTTTTGAAACTGGACCCTCCACTAAGGGCACTATATTTTTAAAGATCCTGGAATGATTTTCCACAGAAGCATTTTGGAAAAATTGGAGAGGATGTGTTCTAGAATCTATAGAGTAGAGGCCAGAGAAACTGCTGAATGTTCTGGAGCATGTACGATCTGCACTGATTAATTATGTAGCCCTTTGTGTTGATAATATCGATGCTGAGAACTTTGGCTCTGAGAAAGTGTATAAATGAGAAATTTAGTAGTTATGAAACAACAAGGGAGAACATGTTTTTCTAATACATAAGATCACTACACTGCTAAAGAGACAGAGTACGATGTAAACCAATGTAGAAGGCACACATATGTCCAAAAAAAAGCAAAAAGGTTGGGTAACTTTAATGGAATATAAAGCTAATATTTTGGCAGGGACTGTGAACTCAGATAGACAAGAGAATAATAGCCTGTTGATGATTTAAATAGCATGAAAATATATGTTAGTACCTTGGCACTGATGTTCTATTCAATATACCAAATATTTATAATATTTATTTTTATGTGCAAGGGGCTATGGTAGGCTGAGTGAGCCAAGAAGAAATTAATACCATCATTGATTCTAGGATCTAAAATCAAGTTTAAATTCTGGGTGGCTGTATGGCTAAATGTGTGATACTCAACACCTAAGTGCTTTGAAGGTACAAAGGGAGGAAGACTTAACTATAATAGCACCAAAAGCAAAGACTTCTGCATCTCTCTCTCTCTCTCGCTCTCTCTCTGTAAGTACATATCTATATTTATCATGACTATGAAATAATGATTTATATTCAAAACATACATGTTATAAATATTACATCTTATCTTTAGCTATTCTATGTTCAGTAATAAACTTATAAGAATCTTTAAAACTATGTTTAAAAATTCCTGGATTTACGGTGAACTTTACGAAGGTTTTATTTTATTTTTAATTTATTTTTGAGACAGGGTTTCTCTGTTGTATCTTTGGCTGTCCTGGAACTTATTCTGTAGACCAGGGTGGCCTCGATCACAGAGCTCTGCCTGCCTTTGCCTCCTGAATGCTGGGATCAAAGGCATATGCCTGGCTTTGATCAAGGTTTTAATTCTATTTCCAATGCTACCTTCATATGACTTTGGTCAATAGCCACCTAGTTATTAATTAACATTATCATTACTATTTTATAATCATAGCTTTTTGGGACTGATGAAGAGACACCATTTGTTTTTTCTATCAGATAGGCAATGTGCTGATGCTGTAACAAGGTTTGTGGGAGATACACAACACGGAGTAGTATGAATGTAAGTAGTGTGTAAGCCATCACACTTACGAATCCAAAAGGGACCCAGATATCCAATTTTAGCCAGAAAAAAAGAGAGAGTAAAATATACTGCCATTGGAAATAAACTAATCTAAGATGGAGAGGTTCTCTGCCTGTTTTAACTATAGAGAAGTGTTTTATTCCTCTTTTATTGAAAATAGATTCATTTCCATATAATATATCCTGAATTCAGTTTTCCCTCCCTCTTCTTTCATTTCTTTCCTACCTTTCCTCATATCCAGATCCATCCCCTTTCTGTCTCTCATTTGAAAAGAACAGGCTTCTAAAAGATAACAAGAACGAATGAAATAACAAAATAAAACATAGTAAGATTAAAAAAAGATCATTACTTCGAAGTCGGACAAGGCAAACCAACAGAAAGAAAAGAGCCTAAGAGAAGGCACAATAATCAGAGACCCACTCATTCACACCCTCTGAAATCCCATAAAAACACTAAACTGAAAGCCATAATATATACGCAGAGGACCTGGTGCAAACCTGTGCTGCCCTGTGCTTGCTGCTTCAGTCTCTGTGAGTTCATAAACAGTTTGCTCAGTGGATGTAGACGGCCTTGTTCTCCATGTGTCTCCATCCTCTCTGGCTCTGACACTCCTTCTGCTTCCATGTCCTCTGGATTCCCTGAGCTCTGAGAGGAGGGATTTGATGGAGACATCCCATTTTGACTGAGTTTTCTTATCTTCCCCCACCCCTCTTTGCATAATGTCTGAGTGTGAGCCTCTGTATTTGTTTCCCATTTTCTGGAGGAATATTCTCTGATGATGACTAAGTCACCAATGATCTATGAGTATAACGGAATATCATTAGGAATCACTTTAACACTACTGTGTCTTTTTTTAAAGACCAGTAGTATTTGGTTTTACACTAGGTTTCTGGGCTATCTAGTCTCTGGCCCTTGGTCACCCAATCAGTGTCTTCTTTGGGTTTCATCTCATAAAATGGGCCTTAAATACAATCAGATATTGGTTGGCTACTCCCATTAGCTTTGTGCCACCACTGACCTGGCATATTATATGGGCAAGACAAAATTGTAGATCAGTGGGTTTGCGGCTGGGTTGGTGTTTATATTTTTCTTTTGGTAGAATCAGACCCAAAGTATTGATTAGAAGACTAAATGTGTTCAATTGAAGTAGAGATTTTGGAGCAAGATACAGTGGATAGTATACTATACTGAATTCTATAGTTCATGTGATTTAATTATAAAACCATAAAAAAATTCATGGAGTTTCTAATGAGACCATATTATTAAGGCAGAATGAGGCAAAGAAGGAAGGATGGATTCACATGTTTGACTTCACAGTTTTCCTTTTCTGATTATTGAAAGTTGAATAAATCTCAAAAATGATATTGTCAGATGCATCCACATAATAATAAGCATGTGATGCACTTTGAATTCATAGCTATAAAGAGGTTGATTTGACTTTGACTTTTATTAATTAGGTAGTCGCACTTGGCAAGTTTTACAGATCTTTCTGATCTGTAAAATAGGCATATTGCACTCATCTCAAAGGATGAAACACTATAATAAAATGAAATGGTGGAACACATGTCTTACTTGGTACCTTAAAAATACGTTAGTGACCCATTTTCATATCTTCATAACATCCCATTTTATAGTTTCATGGCTCATTCTCTCTAATCATCAGGTAAAATTCAAGTTGACGTGTATGGACAACAGCACAGAAGTGACAGAATTCATCCTGTTGGGGTTGACAGATGATCCCAATCTCCAGGTTCCTCTCCTCCTGATATTTTTATTCATCTACCTTGTCACTCTGATTGGGAATGGAGGGATGATGGTCATCATCTACTCAGACTCCCGTCTTCACACTCCCATGTACTTCTTCCTCAGTAACCTGTCCTTTGTAGATCTGGGATACTCATCAGCCGTAGCTCCCAAGATGGTGGCTGCACTGCAGACAGGGAACAAGGTCATCTCCTATAATGGGTGTGCAGCTCAGTTTTTCTTCTTTGTGGGTTTTGCCACTGTTGAGTGCTATCTCCTGGCCTCCATGGCTTATGATCGCCATGCAGCAGTGTGCAGACCTCTTCATTACACCACCACCATGACAAAAGGTGTGTGTACCATCTTGACCGTTGGCTCTTATGCCTGTGGCTTCCTCAATGCCTCTATCCATGCAGCAGATACCTTCAGACTCTCTTTCTGTGGTTCTAATAAAATCAATCATTTCTTCTGTGACAAACCCCCGCTCCTGGCCCTTGCATGCTCCAACACACACATAAGTACTCTGGTTGTCTTTTTTGTTGTGGGCTTCAATGTCTTTTTTACCCTTTTGGTAATTCTCATCTCTTACCTCTTCATATACATTGCTATCCAAAACATGCAGTCTTCTGAGGGACGAAAGAAAGCCTTCTCCACCTGTGCTTCCCACCTCACCGCTGTGTCCATATTCTATGGCACAATCATCTTCATGTATTTGCAGCCCAATTCTGGTCAATCTATGGACACAGGGAAAATAGCATCTGTGTTCTACACTGTAGTGATTCCCATGCTGAATCCCTTGATCTACAGCCTGAGGAACAAAGAAGTTAAAAGTGCCCTATGGAAAATGCTCAAAAAACTTTACCCTCAGTCTTTTAGCATGAGTAGGAAGTAAGCAGGTAAGTAAGGGATACATTTCCTCTTGGGCCATTGTCACCTTTGGGATTGTGGAGGATGATCTTCTGGGGCACAAGTACAAACTGGGACATTTATAGCTTTCTTGAAGTGTTCTCCTGTTGTGTTCTCTTAAAGCAAATCAAAGCATACAGCTGAATGTGTTAAATTTCCACTGCCATGTCTTTATCTGCAAAAAAATTTACTATTAAATTTAGTATAAGGATTACATCTTTAATTTTATTTATCTGTACTTTCTGTGGGTATTTTAGCATGTGTGTGGGTGCTTATGTCTGTGCATATGTCTGTGCATATTCAAATGTAGCCAGAGCCCCACTTTGGGTATTGTTTTCCAACTTATTTTTTTACACAATGTGCTCACACCGAACACAGAACCCACTAAATTGGCTAGTAAGCTCCTTGGATCTGTCCGTTTCTACTTCCTCAGATCTGGGTTTACAGGCATATACTACTCTGCCTACCTTTTATGTGGGTTCTGGGCATCTGAATTCGTGTCCTCCAGTTTGTGTGGAAAACTTTTTACACATTGAGTCATGTCCCCAACCCTGTTATTTTTAACATATCATTCAGATACACTGTTCACTCTTATGCTCTGCATATTTTTGGTCTATGGATTAGAAAGCTCTAGTTTCTTTTATTATTAATGATTCTTTTAATTGTAGATATTTATAGATTGTGGGATAATATGTTAAGTCTATACAATGACCAAATCAGGGCAGCTAACATTTCTGTCTCCTTATTTAACATTGTTTCATTCATATTAACCTTTAGATGAGTAATACATATAATGGCTTTCTTGATTTTTGCTTTTATTTTTTATTTTTTTAATAACGTCACTCACCTCTGAGTTCCTGTTGAATTCCTGTACTTTTTTCATAAGATGATATAAGAATGAAAATATCTGTCTGGAAATTTATTGTGGACATTCTTCTCCAGACTCAAAGATGCACAGCATGGGCCCACTTTCATATCTTGTCCCATGAGCTAAATGGTGTGAGCAAATGTGTCTGCATGAAGGGGAAGTTGTGATTATTTTGCTTCTCACATGTCAACTGCTTGATGGTGTTTATAGTCAAATTAACATAAATCATAGTTCAGAATTTCCAAATCTAAAGAGGTTTTGCCTTAACAAGAGCAGGAGTTCCAGAACACTGGCTGTTAGTTAGCGTTCCCTACACAGGATGAGGAAAATACTCCCATTAACTCTTAACAATACAGTTCCCTGAACAAGCCCAACGTAATGAAAAGGAAATATTTCCACTCTACCAGCGAGATCCCTCTTGTTAGACTGGAGTCCTTTTTCTTGCATAGTTTATCTATGTCTGTGGATACTAGTATCTTTCTCCCTTGTTTAGCAGTTAATATCCATATACAAGTGAGTACATGTCATGTCTGTCTTTCTGGGATTAGGTTACCTCATCAAGATGATTTTTTTTCTATTTCTATCCATTTGCCTGTGAAGTTCATGATGAAATTTTTTTAAAATAGCTGAGTAGTACTCATGCAAATGCATCACAACTTCTTTATCTATTCTTCAGTTGAGGGACATCTAGGTTGTTCCAAATTTCTGGGTATTATGAATAAAGCTGCTATGAACATAGTTGAGCAAGTGTCCTTCTGGTAGGATAGAGTGTCCTTTGGGCATATGCCCAGATAAGTGGATTGGGGAGGATGGGAATGGGAACAGAGGGAACCAGGAGAAGGAGAGGGACAGAGGGAGAAAATTTATGGAGAGACAATTAGAATTGGTGATCAACTAGTGGGTGATTGGAAGACCTAGTGTAGTGGAAACTCACAGGAATCTATGAGGGAGACCCTAGCAAGGATTCCTAGTCATCAGGAATAGGAAGCCTGAATAATCCATCTCCTGTAGCCAGACAAGGCTTCCAGTGGTGGGACTGGGACACCATCCCAGCCACAAAACCTTTGGCCTATGCCTATATATATAATATATATAATGCTTCCTATAGTTTCCTTAGGTTTGGCTTGTTGACTATGAATTATTTTAGGCTGTTTATGCCACGTATGTTTTTCTCTCTCTTTCAATAATAGTAGATATATTTGCTGGGTATATTAGCCTAGGTTGGCCATGGTAGTATTTTAGAAGTTGGAATGCATTTTTCCAGGCTTTTCTGGCTTTCAGTTTCCATTGAGAAATCCTTGTCGTTTTATTGAGATTTCTTTTATATAAGAAATACATTTTTATCGTACTTTTTAATATATTTTTCTGTAACGTATACCTAGTGTTGTAACCATATCTATGCCATAGAGATTTTCTTTTTTGTCCTTGTCTATTTCGTGTTTTGGGTGCTTTTTGTATCTGTAGGAGTGTGTGTTTCCTTAATTTGAGGAAAATTTCTTCAATAGTTTTGTTGAAGATTTGATTTATGTCATTGACTTGCAGTTCTTCTTTGTCAGTACACATAATTACAACTCTTTGTTTTTTCATGGTGTAACACATTTTCTGCGTGTTCCTTTCCTGTGTTTAAAAAATATTTTGCATTTCTTCTTATTTTGTCTAGAACCTCTCTCTACTTTATATTCAAGTCATGGTAATCCATCTTCTACTTGATTCATTCTACTCCTGAGTCTTTCCTTTGAGTTTTTAAATTGCTATTAAAATTTCAAACCCATCTATTTTCAGCTCGAGTCCTCTTCAGTGTTTCTGTCTCTTTATTGAATTATATTTTCAAATTCTAGGTTGTTTTTATCATTTACATCAGCCTTATGTTTGTGTGTTTTGGTCATAAATCAGGCATTTATTCTCCTTAAGCTCTTTCTTGAGTTGTGTGTGTGTATATGTGTGTGTGTGTGTGTGTGTGTGTGTGTGTGTGTGTGTTTGTGTTCTTTAAACACTTTGTATTATTTGATAAAGTCTGTGACTGTTCTTTTAAATTCAGCATCATGGGGTTCATTTATATAATTCTAATTGACCAATATTTTCTAGTACTGGTGGGTTTTTGAGAGTTCATACTGCAGGCCCAGTCCACTGTCTCAGTGGGCAGACCCCAGATGGTGCAACTTTGCCACCCTGGACCTCCCCTCAACAGTGACCTGCTCTCCCTCTCAAACCACTGAGATCTGTCAACGTTGGCGGCCACCATTGCTGCCACAGCTGTTGCCTCCATGCACACCCTGCAGGTTGTGCACTGTGAATCCAACAGGTAGCCAGAGCAGTGGCAGACCGTAGTGTGGACTATTTTGTTGGCCGGTTGCTCCAGGCCTGGAATGGTGTAGCACTGCTGCCATCTGTGCTTCTACCATGAAGCAAACCTGAAATTTCCAGGCAGCTTGGGTCCTCGTGCTCCTTGCTGCCTCTTGAGGCTGCCACCTGGCTCACTAGGATTCCCTCCTGGGGACCACTGCTGTCATCACAGCTACCACAGCTGCTGCCATTGTGGCCACTGCCATTTACCTTGGCAGCCATTCATCTTATCATGGACCCCAAGTGCTTGCACTGCCTTGAAGCCCCAGCCACCAACCAGGGACAGCAGTGTAGAATGGCTTGTGACAATGGCACAAGACAGCAGCACTGTCCATCTCTGGGGCTCTAAAACCTCTGGACTCCACCCTCCCATAGGAAAAAGCAAAAACACATGCTTCCTACCTTACAGTGCTCTTTTTTCCTAGAAAACACAAGTGCTTTTACCTCAGAAAAGCAAAAACAAAGCAAACCAAACAAACAAAAAACCAAGTGCCTGGCCTCTGAATACACAATCACGTAATTACAGAGTTTATTAGAAAAGATTGTTTTAGAGTTTAGCTGAACCTAATGTCAGTAAAGTTGAAAGGTTATTTGAAGAAAGGTGTTAATTTTATTGCAGAATTGGCATTTATGTAGTAGAACCTAAAGTCAGTGTAAACCCTCAAGGCACTGGTGCCTGGGCCCCTCTCTTCAGATTATTCAAATAAGGTGAAAAACCCACCATCTTTGAGCTCAAACCCTTTCCAGCCCTAAAGGCAGAGAAGAAACACTTCAGAGCTAAAAGTCAGGGCTGAATCGCACCCATTGCTGAGCAGCCACTGAGCTTGAAACTCACCAATCCCAGGACATTTTGGGTAGCTCTGATCCTCTCTCCTTTCCCCCCAAATAAAAAACCCCAGCTATGTAAAGGGCTACATCCTGCTCAGTTCTTCACTGCTTCTCTTCAGATCAGATACAGTCACTCTCCTGGATTTTTCCCTCCAAATAAATCTCTTTTGTGAGATTTGCTGCTTGGCAGGACTCTCTCATTTGAATTAAATGATGACTGCCAGAGTACTTTCCTCTCATGACTCTGTGATCCCTGGGCTCCCAGGACAGCTTTCCTCCCAGAGCTCTATTGGGTTACCTTCCCTATCTCAGAGCTGTATAATTTCTTGGCTCCCGACTGCCAGGGTATCTTTCCATCTCCATCCAAGGTAAAATCACTAACAAGTAGTAACATTTAGATGAAAAACTTAATGGTCAAAGTGACAGTGACAGAGCATAATGTAATCATGCAATCTAACTTCACAATCACCTAAAAACTCTACAAATAAAAAGTCAACCACTGATAATGTAATCATGTACTCATCTAACTGATATTCAAACATTCTAATATTCTAACATTTATTTCACACAATTCTCATATGTTCACCAAATTTGTAAACTAGCCAACTCTAACTCCAGCTCTAGCTCTAGCTCTTGCTCTAGCTCTAGCTCCAACTCTAGCTCTAGCTCTAGCTCTAGCTCTAGCTCTAGCTCTAACTCTAACTCTAACTCTATCTGTTCTGTCTCTTGCCCCTAAAATCTTTTATTGCATTAACTGTCTTTATCTGAGCCTAGTTCCTGCTTGCCTGCTTTCCATCTTCAGCCTCTGGAACTAACTCCTCTGTCCTTGCCTAGCAAGCTTGAACTGACTTTTCCAACTGACAAACTCTTTTATAAAAGCCCTCCAAGCTGTTCCCAGAAGTTCAAGTGGAGTGTAACTGTAAGGAAGGTTACACAGTAGAAAATATTTCTTGGCAAAGCATTCCAGTACACATTTTTTTTCATTTTTTTCTAGACAGAGTTTCTCTGTTGTAACTCTGGCTGACCTGTTACTCATGCTGTAGACAAGGCTGGCCTCAAACAGAGATCTGCCTGTCTCTTTTTCCTGAGTGCTGGGATTTAAAGGGTGTACCACAACCACCTGGTCACAAATTATTTTAAGGAATGAATTCATTTAGTAGAAAATATTTTCTGTATTAACCTGATGATTTAATGGAAGTATTGGTAAGTATAATATATTCCACAAATTAATTAAAAAGTTTTACTTACATCACATATTTATGTGTAAATTTATATTAGTAATTGCTTATCAATTACGTTATGTCTTGTAAAGAAATTAAGTGGAATATAGTATTATATTTGAACATAATGCACTGTTGCTTAATAGTTTGTTTTTAGGAATTGTGATTCTCCATATTAATGTAATGTTAGCAAAAACAGGAATATTGGAATGATAAAGCATATGATAAAAATATCATTTTAAAATCAAGCAATAAGATGCTTAGTTAGATTTGGTAATGTAACATAATAAAATGTAATAAAGTTACTTATATTTAATATCATGGCAGATTGTGTAATTTAACACAGTAATGGTTTGTGCTAAGTGTTGCTCTTGAGCCTTTCAGGAAAAAGTTGTATTTCTTAAATGTATTTTATTATCTTAACCTTTTTCCCTTTACTTATCAAAATTCTTTGTTTCGTCCTTTGAAAGGATTAAAATGACTAAACCTGAAAAAAATGACTCTATTCCTTGGGTTATGGCCTGTAACATAAAGACAAGTGCAGTTAGGTCAAGGCTCCCCCTCTACCATGATATTCCCTGAGCTTTAGTACGGGAACCTTCTGCAGTGAATGGTGGTGAAGGCAGAGATTCATGGTTGCCCTAGATGCTGAGAGTAAGTGATGAGTGATGACGTAGTTCTAAAGGAGACATGTATACTATTCTCTCCATGAACATTTACTTTTTTATAGTTCTGTAGGCCTGAGAGTCTAAGACTGAAAGACCATACCTTCTTGCTGTGTCACCAAATAATGGAAGGTGTCTCCCAAAGACATAGCCTGCATATAAGCCCAAAGAATAAGATTAGGCTACCTTTATATCATTGTTTCAGGATATTAATAGCATTAGAGGTCTAGTATCTCAATAATGTTTCCACATCACTTATATTTTAGCATGGGTTTTTGTAAAAGCCATTCAAACCAGAACAGGCTGACCTCTTTGAAATTTAGATCCTTTAGCACATGTCCTTTGTTTTTCATTTTGTTTGGTATGGATCTTTCATATGCTTTGGGGGGACCATGTTTAGGTTTTGCTGGAATATCTTTTCTTAAGGAAATTTCAGATGGATTAATTTGAGCTAGATTGATTTCTTCTCCATCATTTTCCTATGTATTCACTTACTCTAAACCAGTTGCATTTGTATGTTTCTTAATGTGTCTATTCTTTTTTTGTTTGTTTGTTTTTCAAGACAGGGTTTCTCTGTTGTGACTCTGGCTATCCTGAACTCATTCTGTAGACCATGCTGGCTCCCAGCTCACATAGATCCTCTTGCCTCACTTCCCAAGTGCTGGGATTAAAGCCATTTGCCACCCTTGCCTGATTATGTGTTTACTCTTTTAGTTTCTTGTATCATATTTAAAGAGTATGAATGAATCTGTTATTTGCTTTATGTGTCTGGGTTGGTTTGTTTAGCAATTATGACTGTAGTCCATTGGAATAAACTGATATTTCTTTTCAGTGGTTCAGACATTTAAGAAAACATGAGAGGATGCATTTCTGACATTCACTTTTTTCATTTAGTGATAGACCCTGTACCCCTGTCTTAATCCCCATGTTGAATCATGGTACTAAAAGTCATGCTGAGGCTTGTTTTGTGCATTTTCAAAGGGAGTCATTATAGGTGATGCAAATATAACCATTTTCTTCCACAGAAGCAGAGTCAGTCCCCCACATATGCTGTAATCAACTGATCTCCAGTCAGCTGAGATAAAGTGTTTTTAACCCTCATGGGAGATTTTTCTCCCTCAGAGCTCCATAGCTATCTAATTACCTCCTGGTTCCTGTTGTTCAACCTTTTAAATTATGACCTAACTACAGTTGTCTTCTTGTTAGAGGGAGCAATCTGAGGACTAGAAGTCACTTTGAGCATTCATTTATTCATCTAAATGTTAGTAGTCATTTAATAACAACAATGATTTTATCTCAAGATGATATATTATTTAGAGCCTACAATGGCGATGGTGTAAAACCTGCAGAAATCACATTGATGGATTTTATGATTCTCACTCTTTATTAATTATAAGGATTGTAAGTATTCTCTTCTCCTTCTTCTTCTTCTCCTTTTTCTTCCTCTTCCTCTTCCTCCTCCTCCTTCCTTTTTTTTTCTTTTGGTTTTTCAAGACAGGGTTTCTCTGTTGTAACTTTGGCTCTCCTGGAAATCACTCCGTAGACCAGACTGGCCTTGAACTCCTGCCTCTGCCTCCTGAGTGCTGGGATTAAAGGCATGCTCCACCACTATCTGTCTACTCTTATCTTCTTATAGTGGAAGTCTTCATAATGAATATTGTTCAAGCTTTAAGTGGATGAAGTGATTATCAGAAAAGTCTTGAGACTAGAACATATTTGTTGATTCCAAGGACACTTGCAACCTTTCCCCTCAATGTCTTTTGCCAGCATCCAGTGTACTCTTAGCCTTTTGACAATGCACTAAAGAAGACTCTCCAAATAAATATGTTTTTTTCTTTTCAAGGACTGAATTTTTGACTTGAGATCTGGTACTATACACAGGTGCTGGATCTGAATGTTGTGTTGTTCAGGGGAGAAGGCAAGTCTTTAGGTCCAACCCACTGTCTCCATAAAGTTGTTGGGAAATGAATCATGATCTGCCTTAATCTGCATGAAAGGCAGATTTTTTGACTTTTCAGCATTTAACTTCCATATCTTTAATTTTAATAATCTGTTTCATATAGCTAGAATTAATATGTCTAACCACCAATGCATTTTTATTAGAACATATATGTTTAATGTGAGGTGTAGCAGAAAACAAAAAAACTTTGTTTGATTCTGGTCTTTGCCACACAGCCTTCTATGGTTTTGAGCAAGTTAATTAAATCTTTATCCCAGTATTTTCTGAATCAGAAAATATGCTAACATCAGTTATCTGGACTCATTCTAGCATTGTTGAATTGATGAAGTGGGGAGCAATATAAAATGTCATTGTAATTTGGGAGCTCATTATGAAAAACAAAAAAAAAAGAAAAGAAAAAGAAAGAAAGAAAAAAGAAAACAAAATAAAACAGAATAGTGGGCTAAAGTTATTGGTGCATAAATGGAGGGATAGGGAAATACATGATGCCTGACCATAATTCTGTGATATAGAAACACTGGACTAGAGAGTGGTCAAAGGAGTCTGGGGGTTGTAGAACATGTTAATTAAGAGCAAAATCTGTCTCAGTGTGCTCATATCCTCAGGAAGATGGGTGAGGCTGGTTTCTCATGTGTGAGTTTGCATGAGACCATGTTTTTGGGGACTTCTTGGTAGCATAAAATTTCTCAGACTTAAATCTTTGCAATTACTTTAACTCTATAAACTTTGTTGAAAAGGCCTACCTTTATTTGACAAAATGAGTATGACCACAAGAAAGATATATTCTTTTCTCATGTATTGGTGAAATACTGAAATAGTTCATTTTAATTTAGATGCAGAATCATAAAAAATGAGTTTCAAAAATCTTCCTTTTGCCATTTTTTAGTTTAGTTACTGTCAAAATGGATACTAGGCATGGACACCAAGTGTTAGATCATAAAATTCCTGAAACACCTGTGTCAGATCTTTGATTAATAAAAATACTCATTTATTCTCTGCTATTTTATGTTTTAGATTTTGACTGTATGGATTAAAGTTTTAAAACTAGTCCAATATGGCTTGCAGAAAGGAATAAGTAAAGCTATACCATGAGAACCCTATCTGTGTTTCTTTTTGAACAGATGTTATTAAATTTTAATTCACACATAGTTAATGCACATATTTATGGTACAGTTTAACATTCAATAATATTTAATGTGCATAGTAATCAGATGAGGGCAACTGGTATGTCACATCAGACATAGCTATTTTCCTTCTGGCTGGAACATGGCTATTTGGTGTAGTCAGTTAATTGTTGTCAACTATAGTCATCCTGTATAACAAGCTGTTATTTCTTTATCCACACGCAGCATGGTTTAGTTAGCTATTTTTTTCCAACAATCTTTTCTTTTGAGAAATAGCATTTTGTAAGAATGTTTTGCACTCTAAGTTTTTCCTGAGAATTAAATTATATAGGCTTTAATCCATAAAGCAGTTTTCAAATCACACATGGTGGAACACATTGAAATCCCAGTATTCTGGAGTCAGTGTCAGTGGGACTGGTGCAAATTTAAGGCCACTCTGGTTGATGTGTTTCAAAAAAGCAAAACGAAAATACCAAAACCAAATGAAATCTTCTTGTCCTTATAAATAATGTCAGCAGACCAGTATAGACTAAAAAACTTTGTAGTTCTTACTTTCTTATTTTCTGATTTTTTTGTTTACATTCTTATTTGTTTATTTTTAATTATAATTATATAATTTTCCTACTTCCATTTGGCTCCCCAGTCCCTCTGCTCCCTCTCTAAATCTTTATTGTTTGCTATTGTTACACACACACACACACACACACACACACACACACTTAAATATATAAATCCAACTTACTCAGTTCATTTAGTGTTATTTGTATGTATGCAATTTCAGGGTTGACCACTTGGTATTGAATTATTAATTAGGGGTCTTTTCTCTGGGGAAGACTATTTTCCCCACTATCAGCACTCCTTAGTTTCCTGTAGTTCTTTCTCTAGACATCTATGAGATTTCCACCTTCCATGTTAGGTTGTCTATTAGTGTTGTACTTCTACAAGTCTTGTTTAGCATATTGCTGAAGTATCATGGATGAAGTTTTCCTATTGTTTATGGGAGACACACAATCTCTCAGCAGATTTCCTGGTTCTCTGGTTCTTATAATCTTTCTTCCTTCTCCTTCCACGTTGTTCCCAGAGCTGTTGCAGGAGTTGCATTATAAATGTAACCTTAGGAGCTTGAACTCCATGATCAGTTGTTCTTTACAATTTAACCAGTTGTAATGGTCTTCTGTTGCAAAGAGAAGTTTTTTTGATGGGGGTGGGGTGGGTGGGTTGTGAGGCTACATTTATCGGTGGGTAAAAGTATAAATATTTAGAATGCAGTTAGGAATTATTAGTTGGCTTAATAATGGAGCAGTGGTAGATACTCTTCTAAGATTCCTGACCTTACTAGCTCCAGGTAGTTGGCCAAGTTTTCAGCTCCAGACATGATATCCCTGCTGCTGAGTGGGCCTTTAGTCTAATTAGAGAGCCATTAGCTGCATGCCTGGTATTTTATTGTTGCTATTGTTACAGAGTCTATGGATCTTGGGAGAGGTATTGCCATCTCAAATGGAATAATTTTATTTAAACTATATGTGTATATGTAGACATATAGACTTATATGTGTTATATGTAATTTTAGGTAAAAAACAAACACTAACATGATTCCTAGGGCTTTTACGTCCATTCTTAGTGTTATTCATCCTCCTACCCTCCCCCTCCCTAGTTAAAGTTCCTCTTAAAATGTATCTAAAATGTAGCAGTTTTTCTGTTAAAAGAGGGCGTGGGTTTGGCTGTTTTTGCAGTTTGAGTCTGGGCTCTCAAAAGCTGCAGTTACTTTTCTCGCTGGCAATTTGACTCCGCCCCTCTGTTCCTGGCTGCTGGATTTCTAACTTGTAACATTTTAAACCTCAGTTAGCTCATAGGATTTAGGGAGGAAATAAAAGGATAGGAAGGAAAGAAACATTTACAGCCATTTTTGGCTGTCTTTATCTATGTCTGGGGAACTGAACCAACTCTGTCCCACTCTGGTTCAGCTTCTCCCAGCAAGGCAATTTCTAAGAAGACCTAAATTGTAATTTTTCTAAAACCCCAATAGTTTATTTTATCTGAGCCTTATTTCTGCCTGCTTCTCTTATCATCAGATTTTGTGATATCTCTTTCTCTGTACTAGAGAAATTGTGCTGAAACTCTGT
This sequence comes from Cricetomys ansorgei, assembly GCA_026225945.1. Lineage (NCBI taxonomy): Eukaryota > Metazoa > Chordata > Mammalia > Rodentia > Nesomyidae > Cricetomys > Cricetomys ansorgei. The sequence goes on from JAMJFZ010000465.1 coordinate 19,931, forward strand.
TGTAACTCTTAACTATAACTGCTGTTAACTGCCAACTCTAACTGCTGTCAACTGCCCCTCTTACATATCTTCCTCCAAGCTGTTCCCGGAAGTCCAAGTGGCCTGCAACCACAAGGGGGAGGGACTTTTCCCTAGCAAAGCTTCACTCTACATTCCTTATTTTACCCCCTTTTTACAATGGACTAAAATAAGTTGTTTTTTCTTTCATTGAGATATTTGTTTAAATTCAATTTTATATGCAGTATATGAAGTTGCTGAAGGCTTTGAGATAATTCCTAATTTTTTTCAAAAATTGAAAAATACTCATCTGTAATATTTATTCAAGTGAGTAATATTTAAGAAACAAAGAGTATCTTGATCACGGTGCTCTGGATAAGTTTCCTCCAGATTAAAGACATCTATATGTAAAAGCTAGAAACTATATTAATGCAGTAAAAGTTAAGCACCATTATTTTCTATATGACTTTACTCTTAGTATGTGATTTTCTCCTGTGTTTTCTTGCTGTGATAAATAGCACATTTCAAGGACTACATAATATCATGGGTCATTTTTGGTAAATGATGTTGTATTTAAGTATTTTAAGTTCTTACATAACAGGTCTTGACACAATGAAAATGATAAAAAAAAAAACAAACCTAAAACAACAACAAAAAAACCAAACTAGAAAGAATTCATTTAATCTCATTTATATGTACTGTTATGGCCTGATTGTTTAGGTTTTTAAATTAATATGTTGGATTTGTTACTTACAAAGCGAAAGTCAGGATATGGAGTCTTAGAGAGGTCTTAGAGAGGTGTTAGTACATAAGGAAAGAGCTCTTACGACTGAGACTAATGTTTAATGAAAGAAAGGCTGGAGAAGTGGTAGCCTCTTCTACCTTGTGAAGAGACAGTGAAACCATATCATCTATTTACTGGGGAACATCATCAGCAGACAGTAGATTTCCAATGCTTTAATCTTGGATTTTCCAGCTGTTGAGACAGTATATGATAAATTTGTGTTACTTATATTCTGTCAGATTTATAGTATTTAGTTACAACATACAGAAGGAGTCAAGACATTAGGCTATTCTGGTATAGAATAAAGGATGCCATTGTTTTACAAAGTGAGAAGGGATTTTAATATTTTCAAGTGAGCAATTTATCTGATAATCTCATAGCAGACCATTTTTCTGGCCTCAATTCAGTCTATGTAGAGTTTGAGCTACATCATCTCTTCTGAAACACAGTGTGATCTACCATTAATTTAAACTCAAATTTTGCTCCCATAGCCTGCTTAGATTAAAATTCTGTGAAGGAATATTTGCACACTGAAAGAAGACATAGAGAGGACAAGCAGAGTGGATTAACAATCTCCTCCATTTCTCATTCTGATCTCCTTTCTCTTTGCTACAGGGTACCCACATAAACCCCAATGGAGAACAGTACAGAGGTGACTGAGTTCATTCTTGTGGGGTTAACACATGACCCAGAGCTCCAGCTTCCACTCTTCATTGCCTTCCTTCTCATCTACCTGAGCACTGTGCTTGGAAACCTGGGAATGATAGGGTTAATTCTGCTGGACTCACATCTCCACACTCCTATGTACCTGTTCCTCAGTCACCTGTCTCTGGTGGACTTTGGCTATTCTTCAGCTGTCACTCCAAAAGTATTAGAAGGTCTACTTTCAACAGACAAAATCATATCCCTTGATGCCTGTGGCACCCAGTTCTTCTTCTTTGTAAGCTTCATAACAACAGAAAGTTTCCTCCTGGCTGCCATGGCTTATGACCGCTATGCAGCAGTGTGTAAACCCCTGCATTACACCAGCACCATGACCACAAACACATGTGCTTGTCTGACCACAGGCTCCTATGTCTGTGGCTTCTTGAATTCCTCCATCCACACCGGGAACATTTTCAGGCTCTCCTTCTGCAAGTCCAATGTGATAGACCACTTTTTCTGTGATGCTCCTCCTCTCCTGGCCATCTCATGCTCAGACACCTCTGTCAGTGAGATGGTGATTTTCTTTGTGGTGGGTTTTAATGATCTCTTCTCTATTGTGGTCATATTGATCTCCTATCTGTTTATATTCATCACTATTCTGAGGATGCGCTCATCAGAAGGTCGCCAGAAGGCCTTCTCTACCTGTGCTTCCCACCTCACTGCAGTCTCCATCTTCTATGCATCAGGCATCTTCATGTACTTACAGCCCAGCTCCAGCCACACCATGGGCACTGACAAGATGGCATCTGTGTTTTACACCATGATCATCCCCATGCTGAACCCTCTGGTCTATAGCCTGAGGAACAAAGATGTCAAGGGTGCATTCAAAAAAGCAAAAATTTTCTATAGCACTCACATTTTAATTATATAGAATCTGCACAAAGGCAGTTTTATCTACCTCAGATTAATCTTTGTTCAGTTCAACAAATGGGTTTTCATAGGAGCAGTCTCTATTCGCTGCTTTTAAACCCCTGTAAGATTTCATTATTTTATCCTATTTTTCTAGTAATCCTGGGTATTGAATCCAGTGCTTATTACCTTGGTACGAATAGTAAGCAAGTTCCTTTCCACTGAACTAGCCCACATTTGGGCATTTAATACTATTTTCTATGCTCTGGAAATACTGTTTTTCTTCATAAGCAGTTTATTGTTGTTAGGGCTGTTTAGTGAGTTCCTGGGTTATTAAATTTTTATTCCTTATTGTGGGTGACTAGCATTTCTTTCATTTTTTTTGCGATTATAATATAAATACATAATTTTCTCTTTCTTTTCCTCCCTCCAAACTCTCCATATACCTGTCTTTGCTCTCTTTCAGCTTCATGATCTCGTTTATTTCATTAATTATATATTCATAAATACATAAATACAATCTTTTGGTCTGTATAATGCTACTGTTATGTATATTTTCAGATCTGATGATTTGGTAGCTGATAATCAGTTGGTGTTCCGTCTCCTGGGGAAGACTATTTCTTTCACTCTCAGCACACTCAGCTCTTGTTAAAAGCATTTGAAATTGTAATATACATTACATTATTCCCTTTTCAATGTTCTCTCTCTGTACTCTCCCATATATCCCTTTCTCCTTTTCAAATTAATTCCACACTTTTATTAATTGTTTTTAATCTATCTATCCATCTGTCTATCTTTGTTTCTTTCCCTCTGTCTATCTCATAGCCTTTGTTTCATCCACATTATATAACATATTTTGAACTATTAATTTCTCATTCTCTTCTGTATGTATGTGTTTGTGTATTTCCAATATGTCCAATATGTCAAATATTAAAAAATCCTTAATTTTTATTTATAGCTATATTTAGCCCCAAAGCAAGCCTTAGATGAAAGATTAAGTTGTGTATGGTAATGGTACATGCCTATAATTCCATCAGTTGGATGGTGGAGTTTGGGTGGTATGGAGTTCAAAGTCAACCTCAGCTACTTTGTGAGCTTAGTGAGACCTTGTTTAAAAAATGGTTAATTTCTTCCCAGACTTTTTCATAGACACACATAAAGTCTTGGATATATGTATAATTTTCATGATCCTGGGTGTGCAATGGAGTTTTCAGTTTCCCAATAAAATTCCTTAAGAGTTTGGCCATGGTTGCCACTCTGGAGGAGACACTAGTATTCTTTAGTTGTTCTGATTAAAGAACAACTCTGCCTATGTAGAGGTTGGTCATTGCTTTCTGTAATTTCAAAATCATCTCCATTGATCGTGATCTAACATTTGGTTCTGAAACCTGGAGGAATTTTGGGGTCCCATACTCCAGCCTCTCTGGACAATTTTTCCTACATCCCCTTAATTGTCTCCATACCTTTTCTGATAACCATCAAGAGTGTGGCTACTTTCTGGGTGAATGGCTGTCAGTGGTGTCCTTAAAGCCCCCGGATTTGCAGGTTTTGTCTACATTAGCAGTGTAAACCACCTTCTTGGGTTTTATTGGTGTGCCTTGTAAACTTAGTTTGATTATTTTATCTCATCTCTCTTCCTCTCACCCTCTCGCTGTCTTCTGACCTCCAGAGCAGAAGCCTTTTGGTCTTCAAATACAGCATATTCAACACACACACCGAGGTAAGGTCTGGGTTCAATATACAGGTGTCAAAGACTGACAGTCTATTTCAGACTCCAGGGGTCTTCTGGCTTTGGCTTTCTGTCTGAGGCTTTGCCTGGCAGGTCACTGGAATTTTGGACCCCAGGAGCTCTTTCCAGTTTCCAGCAATTGGCTTTGCCTGCAAAATCACCGAACTGGTAATGCCCATTCCAGACTTTGGTCAGTGGTTCTTTGCCATATTTTCGTTGTAGGTTATTACGAGAAACTAGCCTCACTTTTATTCTGCTTAAAACGGGGTTCAATAGCTCCACTTGTAGATGTTTGGATTACCTTAAGCAAACCCCAAGACATTAGTTTGCCTGTTGACTGGGTTACTAATTCTCTACACACTCTCTCAGATGTGCTATTCTGACTAATAAGTCCCCTAGTGGCTTTCCCATCCTAGATTCAAGCACGTTTATCTCAAAATATCCTCCAGTCCACTGTCCTGGGTCAGGTTGGTCTCGTCTCTGTGAATGAGAAAAGAAGAACAAAATCACCCAACCCTTTCCATATTCTGGAACAGAGCTTAGGAAGCTCTCCAGAGCACTTTTATCTCATGATCTTCATCATTTCTCCAACTCAGAGAGAAACCAAGCACCATGATTCTAGCTGAACTATCCGTTCCCTACAAACTCAGCTTCTTTAAGTTGAGATCATGAAAGTACTTTCTCTGTTTCTTTTTCAATTTTGTCTCTACCTGCATAGGCCATAAGTACATTCTTTTCCTTGCTGAAGTTACTTAAAAATAAAGAATGTAACAATCTACATTTAGTATGTGCAATGGTGGATCCCCTAGGGACTCACACCCTGATTGGGTATGAGCTCACTTTTCCAGGGGGCTGAGTTCACCTTGAGCAGAAAGAAACTATGTGGTTTGTTGCTATCTTGTCTGGCGCCCTCAACAAAATGAAATCAACAATGTGACTTGGCTGCTATATCTATTAATGATATCATAAAGAAGGCAAATGCTATGTGACCTTACCATCATCTTAGTTAATGTCACCACATGGCACAAGCAAAAATGGAGGCTCTCATAAAACGTTATGGCCCCACTGAATCCTCTGGGGAATCACATCATCCCTTTTGTATTGGACTAAGGAGAAAACTTCAGATCTTAAATGTTTTTATTTTGTCTTTTTAATGTTTTAACTTTGATACAATTTTTACATGATACATTTACTGCTTCTAAGGAGTACCTAAGAGTTTCTCCATCCCCATACCTCCAATACTGGCGTACTAACAAAGGGAGCTAACACTTTGAGGTCCACAGGTCCTAACAGAGACACAATGGATAAATTACTACTTGCTAGAAAAGATGCTGCCAGTGAAGAGCTGGCTCCTCATAGGCTCTGATGAGTCTTAATGTCTATTATTTCTGCTTGGTATCTCCAGGCCATTTTCCACTAATGAGGACAAAATTTTGTGTCTCTCCTCAACACTTCCTTGTTCTGCACATGTCTGCTTTGTTTCTGTCCAGTCTAACAATATATGTTCACTAAAATATCTATCCTGAATGAAGGGTTAATGACCTAAAAGCCTTAGGTGGGCTGAGAAGCTTCTGACAGGAAATTTGATTTGACTGATGATAGCTGTGGGTCAGGATCCTGGGCACTTCTGATAAGGGTATCAACGTACCAAAGCCCTATTGCTATCTGCTACTTTGAAACTGTAGGGAAATGGACCTACAGATAGAATCTTCTGTCTAAAAAAGTTCCTTTTCTGTCTTATGAAATCCCCAAACCTACTGTACAATGTGCCCACAGTTTCCACCATGTCCTTGGGGGTGGGGGTAACTGGTGTCATTCAGTTGTTCTGAAGAACAATTCTTATGATAAAAACAAAAGAGTCTGCTAGACTATTATTTGCCCCAATTGATATTTATACCTTAGAAATTTGCAATGCCAAATTGCTGCCTCTCCTTGAACATGTACTCTGAGTATAGAGTTTTTCCTCACCCAGTTAACTGTGTTTAATGAAATAAAACCATTAACTGTAAATGGGGTTCTTCCAGAGAGCTGTTAGAGGAATAGTGGCATTTCCTTGGAAATTCTCATTTTTAGGAAGGTTCTGTCACAATTTTTATCATTGCAATGGCTGTTAGGCTAATGTTTTCCTGAGATAATATGGTTTCTACTCTGGTACCTTTCAAAGCACCTACAGAACTAGGTTATTTTGCAAGTTTAACCATATACAGTAAGATCGTGGTTCGTTCTGACCATGTTAGAATAATCTTCCCATAAACGTGTCAACTTGAATAGATTGCAGACAAAAGACTTATGAGTGCTAAAATATGAACAGGTAAAGAACCACCAAACCTAGTTTTAAAATAACAAAAATATGCAAGATGTTGCTCAGGACAGAAAAATAATTGAGTCCATGTCTTAGTCTTAAAATTAGTACCAGGACCATCACAGTAAAACTCACCATTAAGCATAATCTCACATCTTCTGTCCCCAGGTCAGTCACAATTCACCAAGCCTCTGGACCATATTACCTCACGAGTGAATTACTTTACTTTCACTGCTTCAATAGCACAAAAATGTTGATGGAGACTTTGTCTGCTGGGCAGCAAAATGGAGAAATAAGCAAATATCTTCACCTTGAAAATTAGAGACAGATTTGTGCTAATCTAATATTAAATGAAAATTGATGGCTCCAGTGCCCAGGGTAGTGCCAGTTCAAGGACAGGGCACTAAGTTCACTGTGCCATGAAGTTATGGCAGAAGGACACTTGGCCCCAGTCAGATAGACTTCTTATCTAGTCAGCATCGTTTTTATCTTGTACAAAAAGTATTGGGGGAAATCCACTATACATGCTGATCAGAGAAGGAGGAAGGCAAACTGAAGATCTTCATCTCTCCCTTCTCTCTTTCAAATCCAAACTCCCAGTCTCATCCCCAACTTAATAGCAGACAATCTGCTCTGACTTTCCCCTCCTCTCTGCCTTTATCTCCAGCAGATCACACAGGCCTTTTCCTCTAACTCCACTCATTCCATTTTCTGGGCATCTAACTCCAGCTGCCATTCTCTGGGAACCCAACAGCCAAGCCTGCCAGCAAAGCAGGTAGGCAAGCTACAAATCTTTACTCTGCCTCCTCTCCTCTAAATCAAACACCCAATTTTATGTCAGTTCTGTAGTAGATTACCTGTTGTGGCCTCTTCTCACTCTCTGTCCTCATTTCCAGTAGATGAAGCAGATCCTTGTGGTACACCCTGTGTTTCTTCCTCATGTGGGCCCCCTCATCCCTCCTTCCTAGTTATTCCCCATACCTAAGTGTCAGATTCTGATACCTAGAAACACATTCTATCCCAACTTCCAGTGGCCATACCTGGAGAGATCTATTCTAACAATCCATTCTTCTAAGAATTCCTTGTTAGGCACCACATAGGTACCATACTCTCCTAAGAACCAAAGAGGTCTATAGAAACCAATGAACAAAGCACCCATCCAGCAAAGACAAGACCAGATATCAACATCTAAAATTACAATCATTCTAAACTCAGATGCCTAGATGCCAGTGTAAGAACACAGTAACAGCCAGGACAAAGTATCTCCACTAAAGTCCAGCAACCCTTCCAGAGCAGGCCCTAAGAAATGCAACATAGCTAGCTGAAGCACACAACAAGGACCTTAAAATAGCCTTTATGACTGTGATAGAGATTATTAAAAAGTAAATGAGTAAATCCTTTAAAGAAATCTATGAAAACACAAACAAACAGTGCAAGTAAATAAATAAAACAGTTCAAGACCTGAAAGTGGAAATAGAATGAATAAAGAAATCCAAACTGAAGGAAATATGGAAATGAAAAAAATTAGAGACTTGGACAGAAACCTCAGAGGCAAGCCTCACTAATGTAGTATAAGAGATGGAAGAGAGAATCTCAGGTATTGAAGACATGATAGATGAACAGACATGCTGGTCAAAGAAAATGTTAATTAAAAAAAAAGGCTTGGTACAAAAAGTCCAGAATATCTGAGACACCATGAAAAGACCAAATCTACAAGTAATGGGAATAGAGGAAAAATATGATATCCAGTGTTTGTAAGTACCTCAATACATGGATAAACAATGTACAGACACTTCTCTGCATAGATCTGTGCTTCACAATGTCTTGCTAAAGTAATACCTTAAATGTATTCATTTATCCTTGATCCTGTACTAGATGATGTTATGTAAATTACTGAGACACTCTGAGGACATCTTTTCTGTTGTTCCAGGCCAGAGCATCTAACTTGATTGCATGCGTGTGCATGTGTGTGCATGGGTGGAAGTCAGTGGATAGCCTTAGGTCTTGGGATTTGCTTTCCGCCTTGTTCACGATAGCATCTCTTGTCATCTGCCATGGTGTACAGCAGGCTACCTGGCCTGTGACCTTCTAAGGACTTTCCTGTCTGCAAGTCCCATCCAGCTGTAAGAGTGATGGGATTACAGGTAATTAACAGTAGTTCTGGGGATATGAACTCAGGTCTCCATGCTTATGCAGCAAATATTTTACTGACCAAGTCATCTCTCTGGCCACAACTCTTTTTTTAACAGTGCTAAATCTCTTCTTTGACTATGCTATACTTGGGGCCAAGTTTTCACAAACTTCTGGTCATTCCAAGCACTTTTCAAATCCTTCTGTTTTGCTTCCTGTTCTTATTGGAAACCCGGTTAAAGAGTAATTGATAAGACCCATCCACAGACTAAATGCTGCCCTGCTTTGAAATTTCCTCACCCAGATTTATAAGTCCATCACTTTTATATCCAGTCTTACACAGTCTCAAGGGATTAACAAAAGGTAGACAAGCTCTTTGTCAGAGTGTAACATAAATGATAAGTCCAGTTCCAGATAAACCCCTCATTTCCTTCTGAAACCTCATGAGCACTACCTTTACTGTTTGTGACCCTGATGCTATTTTCATCGGAGCTCCCACTGTACTTGTCCATTACTGCCTACATTATTCTGAGGCATCTGTAGCTTTCAACTTCAAACCTTTCTAAACTATTCCTATTAGTCACTTTTTAAGGCTTCTGAGCTACATTGTCAGGAATCATAGCAATGATCGTGTTTTTTGTTTTTTTGGTTTTTGTTTTGGTACCCCCATTTTAATGTGTCTTGGGTCTGTGACAAAATAACTGAGGAAAACCCTACTAAATAGAAGGAGATATTTCTTTGGCTCATGTTAAGAATTATAGTTCATGGTATTTGTAATTCATTCTCGGAATGGGGGAGGTAGAATCTCACAGTGAAGGTTGTGCAAAGGAGGTTGGGCAAAGCCTCAGCATTAGGCTTTGGAAATTATTGAGTTCCTTGAAGTTAATAGTGAAAGCATGCTTACTTTATATCAATACATTTAATGTAACTTGTAGAATTATTTCATCTAATTGTGCCATTTGTGCTTGTGTTGTCATTTCTAAAGAATAACTGGATATGAATCTTACAATAATTTTATATTTATAAATTACAAAACATCATTCATTCAGGATACATTCCTTGCCATATAATGGTCTCTTGCTTTCCAGTAGAGTTATGGGGAGGTTTGAAATAAACCATTTGGTGGTGTAATTACCAGAAAATTACCAAAAAATATCAAGGAGAGTGAGAAGTGACAATATAGAAAATGTGTTTCTGTAAAGCAGAAAATTAGCAATGTCTCTTTAATTGTTCTAAATATTATATTATTCATGGATAATCATTGCAATCAATGATTCAAATGCTTAACACCTGGGAATAATTAAACCGAAGCTCCATCGTTTTATTAGTTAAATTTACAATTTTTGTTTTTAGAATCTAAGAAACTTAACTCTACCAGGCATGATAATCAAGTTAAAACTGTTACATTACTGCTATCATGAAATGTATATTCTACTGCATGGCAAGATCCATAAAAACACACAAGCATAAAACGAGAAGAAGGATAAAGAGTGACGTAGGAGGATGTAACTGTATGTAGCGTGTGGAGAACAGCTGACATATAACACTTGTCAGAGAGGTTCAGTGAGAGGTAGCAACTGAAGCAAGTATTTGAATGGAGTGAAAACAATCCTCACAGGATGAGAAAATGCAAAGCAAATGAACAAGGGTGATTGATATAAAAAAATCAAAGAGGAAAGGCTGGGAGAGTGATGAAAGAACTTAAAAGTTATTGGTTATTATGAAAAATTTCAAAGCACTTTCTGAAGAAAATTCCACATCTTCATTTCTCAGTTTGCTTCAAATGCCATTTGAAGATGCTTAAAAACATATGTGTACATTCCAATATTTCAATTGGCTCTCCATTTTCTTGTGCTTTTATTTTACCTGATGAACTTGCAAGTATAAAGAGATTATGGTCATACAAAATGACTTAATCCAGTAGAAATATTAATTCATAGGAAATTTCAGGATTCTTCATCTGTGAATGTCAAAGAAAAAATGTATCTTCATTTAATTATTGATCGTGTTCTTACTCAAGACACTTATACCAACATAGAGAGAAATAAATATTATATAAGTATTACTTTTTTGCAGGGAGGTTTTCAAGACAGGATTTCTGTGTTGTAACTCTGGCTGTCCTGGAACTCACTCTGTAGACCAGGCTGGCCTCAAGCTCACAGAGATCTTCCTGTTTCTGCCTCCCGAGTACTGGGATTAAAGGTGCATTGCCTGGCGATTTAAAAAAAATATCTATTTATTTATTTATTTATTTATTTATTTATTTATTTATATTTTAATGTATATTGGTGTCTTATTTGCACGTATGTCTATATGAGGGTGTCAGATTTCCTGGAACAGGAGTTACAGACAGTTGCATGCTGCCATGTGGGTGCTGGGAATTGAACCTGGGTCCTCTGGAAGAGCAACCAGTGTTTGGAACAACTGAGCCATCTCTCAGGACCCAAATATTACATTTTTATAAATCAAACAAGAGATTAGTCTACACACACTATATTAGTTAGTTTTCTGTTGCTGTGATAAATTACAAAACACTAGAAGCAATTTATGGAAGAAGGAGTTTATTTAGGATTATGGTTTCAGAGGGATCAGAGTCCATCATGGCAGGAGGCATGGAAACAAGAGGGAAGATTTGGTGGAAGGAGCTGGAGGCTGAGAGATCACATCTTCAATCACAAATGTTAAGCGAAGAGAACTGGAAATGGGGTGAAGCTATGAACATGCAGAGCGTGTCCCTAGTAATGCCCTTCCTCTAGGAAGTCTCCAAACCTCCCCAGGTTACACCACACTTGGGGACCAAGTGTTCAAATAGGTGAGCCAATGGGAATTACTTCTCATTCAAAACATCACAATCATTAAATGCTTTTACAGTGTCCAGGGTTATCATGAGAAATGGAATCAACAAAATATAATATACTTGGACAAACAAGAGGATATTTATTGTGGGTATAGGCTCATGTGATATGGAGGTTAGGAAGTACCTTGATACCCTGCCTGCAAGCTTGAGAAGAACAGAAGCTGGTGAATAATGCAATCTGAGTCCAGAAGCCTGAGAAAGGGATGTGAAATGTGGCTGCTCTAAGTCTTGATGGTCAAAATCTAAAATGTCAGGACCAGGACATCAGTTCTGACATGAGAGCAGATCTAAGTTTCAGCAAAGGGCAAGGGGAGAAAGGATAGAGTAGAAGAGAGGAAGAGAGGCATACAAGAAGAGGCAGAGATATGAGGATACCCAAAGAGGTACTTCCTTCAAATCTATGAGGTGGGATCATGCCCATCTATATAAATAAGAGACTGTCTTAGTTTCTAACTTAAATGCTTCTAATGCTAGACTTTCGAACTATTGGAAAAATATGATCACAGGCACACCATTAATACAGTCAGATGAACATATAAAATTAAGCACCACAAATAGCCACATTGCATATACTATCCCATAAAATGCACCACATTCATGTTCATGTCATGGAACATCTCCATGTTCTCCTTTTTTCATGGTATTTGTTTTTAAATTGCTATATGCATATTTGCATTGAAATGTAGTAGGAAAAACACATGTTATATAGTGATATATAAGTATTCTTGATGTGGTTTTTAAAAACACTAAGATATCTTAGGCATTATAATTCCAATATACAATTCTGTATAAAATATTTTCCCAAAAGATTTGAAGAAGTAAGAATATCATTTGATCTACTTAAATGTGGTATGGATATCAACTCAAATTCAGTACATGGAAGAGATTTGAGGGGAGTGCAGCTAGGAACTATACATCTAACAAAGTTTAATGAAAATACTACAGTTTTTGTCTTCAGCAAATTAATGCATTCTTCACCTTTAAGAATGCCCTACTGACTCTTAAAAATCCATTCTTGACCTCCTTGTTCCTCAGGCTATAGACCAGAGGGTTCAACATAGGAATTATCATGGTATAGAACACAGATGTAACTTTGTCTACATCCATATAATGACTGGAGCTGGGCTGTAAATACATGAAGATGCCAGTCCCATACAAAATGGACACTGCCGTGAAGTGGGAGGCACAGGTAGATATAGCCTTTCTATGTCCTGCAGTTGAGTGCATCTTTAAGATGGTGACAAAAATTAACAAATAGGATGTCCAGATAACTATGAGAGCAAAAAAGATATTGAAACTTTCAATGTAAAGAAGAAGGAGTTCCCTAATTTGATTATCAAAGCAAGTGAGAGCCATGATGGATGGAATATCACAAAAAAAATTATGGATCACGTTGGACTTACAGAAGGAGAGACTGAATATGTCTGCAATATGGATAGAAGCATTTATGAAACTGATAACATAAGAGCCAACAATCAAGCATGTATACACACTTGAAGACATGGTGTTGGCATAGTGTAGAGGCTTACACACTGCTGCATAGCGATCATAGGCCATCGAAGCCAACAGGTAATTTTCCACAGTACCAAAAGCTACGAAGAAGAACATCTGAGCAGCACAGTCATTGTAGGAAATGAACTTGTCTCCTATTAGGAGCCCAGTCATGACTGTAGGGGTGACAGCTGAAGAGTAACAAAAGTCCACCAGGGACAGGTTACCTAGGAAAATATACATGGGAGTGTGGAGCCGAGAGTCCAGGGCAATCAGCAAGATCATCCCCAGGTTCCCCACCACAGTGATGGTATAGATGAGGAGGAAGGTGATGAAGAGGGGAAGCTGCAGGCTTGGGTCATTGGAGAGTCCCAGCAAGATGAACTGTGTCACTTCTGTCCTGTTCTCCATATGTATCATCCTACAATCAGTAAATTCTCCATAGCTGTGGGAAAAGAGGACACGATGATTTAAAAATTCCAATGAACTTGAAATGTATAAGCTATAGTCGTTAAAAATTTTTACTATGTTTTTTCATATATTTTGGTTGTATTCTTTCCCACTCTCACAAATCCTCCCAAATCATTCCCAACTCTCTACCCTTCCCAACTTGTACTTCTACGTTCTACAAAATGGGCATGGGCTTTACAGTTAACTTGGGTTACACACAAGTCATATTGAAGGAGTCTTAATAGAAAGCAAAATTTCAAAATTTTATATATTTGTTGATTGAGATGGAAAAAAATTTAATAAGTTTTTGACTGTGACCTGTGTATATAATTCTGTCTACCATCCACTTGTCCTTATCTTAAGCAAAATCTAACACTTCCTTGCCTCTCACGTGTCAAGAACTACTATAGAATCTTTGGATATGTTTCTTCTCTCAATATGTTATTTTCTCTTAATAATATATTTTACATCTTGTTCAAGTCACGAAAATTATGAAACTAAAGATGCTGTCTTACTGATTTAAATTTATGCAAGCATTAAATGGGATTCTCAGTTAAAGACTATACAATGATTCATCCCTATGTTTGGAGGTTTTAACTCTAAAATTTCTTAGGTGAAATTAAATTTAATTGAACTCCCTCACTCCTTTGGCTCAAACACAGCAAAATTTTGGGGTTTCACATTGAACTACAAAGTTATTAATTAGACAGTAATTTCATCTCATTTGCCACATGTTTTATCTTTGGAGGTAAAATAGGAAAAATTTGAAAAATGAAATCATACTTTTTCAATAACAGCACTGTCCCAAAAATATTGGCATTCATGAATTGCCTTTTAACCTTTTCCTCACAACTTAATGCTTGTTTCATTAGCATGTGCGCACACACACACACACACACACACACACACACACACACACACACAACTTATATTGATACTACACAAAACATGCATTCAAGTACATTGAAATTTGTTTATGTGATGTATCACAGTACACTGTGAATAGCTGATGTTGTGGATGACTAGGATGAGAGGATGCTCAATCTGTAGAGGAAATTCTGCCAGTTGTGTCATGAGAATTAACTAATAGGCTTAGAGATGAAGTTCCTGAGAGAGATATACGCCTATCAAATCTAACATTTACCTCCTACGAGTCACTGGTCCTATCTTGACTTCCACAAACATCTTATTTCACTCAATTTGAAGACAGCAATGATAGTTACATTCAGGCACTACTGGAAGTAGTTAACGTACATCAAAGAAAATAGATTATGACTGTTCACCACAGCCTATTAGGTGATAGCTGTCCTTCTACTTCAATGTAAGACAATGTCTTCAAGTTTGATTAATGAAGGTATAAGCCACATTCAGGATTTTGGCCACAAGATTTCTAGAAGCTTCATTCCCTAATTTTCCTTTTTTCCATACTGGGTCACTGAGATGCTATGGGTTCCCCTGTGCTCCTTAGACCTTCTTTATTTCTTACCTGTAGCTCCAGGTACAATTTACAATTGTAATACAGTAATTTACAATTACTGTACAATTTCAGTTCATTTTTATTTTCTTTAAAAAAATGATTTTAACTGTTGCATTTATTTTAACTTTTTTCTACAATAGCAGGTCAAATATTTTTCAAATTAAAAACAAGGGTCAGAATAATTGCATACCTAGAAATAATGCTTCTCAATCCCTGTGATGTCTTTCTTCTCTTGATTTACTGAAGAATGACCATGATTCTTGACATCATCCTTCTGCTTGAAAAATAGAGGCCACAAATTTGAAAGAGATCAAAGACTGTGTATGGGAAGATTTGGAGGGAGTAAAGGTAAAAAGAAAACAATGTGTCTATAATATCAAAAATTAAATAATTAAAACAAAAGTAGTCTGATTGGGGTTGTTATTTTCCTTATTGATTTTTTATAATACAAATATCAATATCTAACTTGTAGTAGACACTTTATTGAAATGAGACCCTTTATTGAAGTTTATCCTCAGTGTCCCAGAAGGAAGCCTGGCTTTAGGTTAGTTTTGCTTTAGGATTCTGATCATGTTCTGGGTTCTATCTTAGGGCCAGCATTTCCCAAAAGACTACTCAATCATAGTCCTGTTACTGAATGGTCAGGCCATTTTAAAAATAAACTTTTCCTTAGGAACAATTGTTCAGTTGGAGTAAAAGGGCCCAGTTTTACTCAATCTTATATTTTTCAGATTACATTCTTGGCATAACACAATAATGAAGACCTATCTTTGCATGTTCCCAGTTTATGGATCAAATTTTTTCCAGTGGCAATTTCCATTTTGGAAAATAATATTTGAATATTTTTGTGAAATATCACTATTAAAATCCCATGAAGACGTTATAGCTGCCAATCTTTTCCTTACAAATATTTATTTTATTTTGCTGTTCTGTGTGTGAATGATTGGAAGTATGACTCATATCTGTGGATGACTGTAGATACCAAAACATAGCACTGAATCTTTCGGAACTGGACTTAGAGTTAGTTATGACTCACCTGACATGGGTGCTGGGAACTGAATTTGTGTCCTCTAAGAAAGCAGCAAGCACTGGGCCATTTTCCATCTTCTCTGTGGTCAATCTTAATACAAATTATCACCTTAGTATATATCATAAGGGATTTATATATGAATGGCATGCCTGTTGGAGTATGTAAGATAAATACTGTACTTTATCAACAAGAATGATGAGAATTTGAAAGATATGATTCTCTAACATTATCCAGATTGCTTTAGGAAAAAAAGCTCAAGATTTAGGAGACAAATGTGTTTCTTGAGAATCAGCATGAGAGAAAAGCAAAAGGATTGAATTTCAGGTTAAAGCATAATTCATTTTTAGGAGCCTTTTCGTATTTCAAGATATTTTACCCTTTTGGATCCATATCCATGTATGTATATAAGACATATACATACATACATAGTGAAAGTCACCACTTAACAATCAAAATGCCATCTATCTTATTCTTCGTTCATATTTTTTGGGTTAGAATTACCAGACTAATGAATCACAAAGTCCCCATAGTGAACATTGTGACATTTACAAACACATCAGACTCATATTTGTTGGATCATTCACCAAGAGCAGTTTTCAAAACTTACCTTTGTATTCAAGGAACTCATAGCAGATAAATACAGCTTCTGCTTCTACATGGGTTAAACTTCTCACTTTAATGTTTATACAACATACATATCAGATTTATTTAAAAGTGAGAACATTCATGATACAGTAGTCAGTCCAAAATCATAAAACCATACATGGAATGTTGTGTAAGTTCTTTCTTGGGAGCTCTCCTTCAGCTAGTAGTCAAAAGTTCCAACCTCAGTAAGGCAGGGGGAAAAATGAGTAAAATCATTTACATGAACCAAGTACCAAATCTACCATTCATTTTTTTCTGTATCCCTGCAAGCTCACTTACTTCTTTCATATTTGTAAAGTAAATGTAATGAAACCACATCTCTGATACAATTCCTAGGTTGTATCTATAAATAACAAACTACAGCATCCTATAGCATATCTCATAGAGAGGCTATCATAGAAGGTCAGCAATGTGATTTTTATCTTTGGCTACTTAACTCATTTATGGTTAAAGGCTTATAGCGAGTCCTCAGTAAGAGTTACTATCATTCAATAAATAATAATAATGTTCAATAATAATAATAAATAATGAATAAATGATGTTCAATGGGTATAGCATGCAACATGACCTTACTACAATGAGATGCTGCAGAGTTAAACTGGTGGTTTTGTGGCAGAGATTTGGAGGGAAATTTGTAGACTTGGAAATCTCTGGAGAAGTTTCCTCTGAGAATACCTGGAGTTCTTCATCCTGCCTTCCCTAGGAAAAACCAATTATTAGTCTGTAGGGATCAATCTGGCTACTACATCTTTTTATAAAGTA
Source organism: Cricetomys ansorgei (assembly GCA_026225945.1). NCBI lineage: Eukaryota > Metazoa > Chordata > Mammalia > Rodentia > Nesomyidae > Cricetomys > Cricetomys ansorgei. The sequence continues at coordinate 37,139 of JAMJFZ010000465.1, forward strand.
AATTTATTTTCACTGACAAATGATAAAAGAATGAATTGTGCATATTACTATGGTGGAATACCATGAAATGTTTCTGTACATACATGCATTGTAGAAGGTCAAAACTCATGCTGAACATGTTTGTCTCCTAAAATATTAATTATTTTTTCATGGTGGGGGCTTTTTAAATTCTTTTCTCTAGCTCTTAATAATATATACTACTTTCTTGTCTATAGTTTTTTTTTCTATTCAATAACCTCTTGCTTCTATTTAGTTCTAACTTAGTACCAGTTGTCATTTTAGGTTTCCAAATATAAAATTTATGCAGAAAACACACATTTAAAAATAAAACTTGATTAGACACACCTTTAAGTCAGTACTTATAACTATGTGATGTTAGTATAATCTCTAATGAGATTCTCTACATCTCTAAATAGAGAAAACTCTATTAATATAAGTTATGTTTTGGCATCAATGTTTCTAGGGACTGGAGAGACAGGCAGTAAAGTGCTCGCTTTGTAAGTATTAGGACCTGAGTCTGTATCCTCAGTATCTATATAAAAAGTGATGCATGCACATCAACCGATGACTGGACAATATGCAGAGAGTGAGAAACTTGGGAGCACTCAGTCCTAAATGAGACGTGTTCATCAAACCTCTCCACCTCAGAACTCAGGTTTTATGTGGAAGAGGAAGCAGAAATGCTTTAAGAGCCAAAGGTGGTAGATGACTTCAGGGAATCAGTGTCTTCCATATACAACAGGACTGATACACATACGACCTCACAGAGACTGGCAGTATGCACAGTGTCCACACAGGTTCAAGGCACATGGAGGCCTACCTCCTGGCACTGAAAAGGAGAAGTGGACACAGGATCACACTCCTAACCAATAAATTCTTTGTGATTGATAGTGGCAAAGGGAAAATTAGTTTTTTCTAATGGAGTCCCATTGAGTTCATCAACTATACTCCTGGACTGACCCCATGCTCAGGAGCAGTTGGCCAACACAAAGTGAACCCTATTATTACGTTTTGTATGTGGACTTTTAGTTTCATTTTTTGGGGTTGTTTGGCATATTTTATCCTATTGGTATTTTGTTTTAATTTTCTTTTTTTTCTGAGAGAAAGAGAGATGAGAAGATAATGAGGGAGAGAGAAGAAGGGGAGAGAAACATGAATTTGGATTGGTAGGATCTGAGAGGAGTTAGTGGAGAAAAAAAAACATAATCAAAATACATTGTGAGAAACAAATTTAAATAAAATATATTAAATTCAGCTTTAAAGCATTCAAAACCTGAGAAAATTAAAATACTTTTTTATTTCAAATTTCAAATATGAGACTCAAAAATTCAAATATTTATTAACTTATAACATTAATATGTTATTGATAACAGTAAAATCTTGATGATCGGTGATTGAGAATTGCATTCAAATATAATATCATACTTTGATGTATATTACACAAATATAACTAGTTATGCTTATCTCCATGTATTTTCTCTATTAAAATTATCATATAAGCATATTGGTTTTATAAAAGCTTCACCAATATGGAGGTTTATCTTACAAAACAAGTACATCCCTAAAGACATTTACTTAAATATCTTAACCTTTTTTATTGAGAATTCCATAAATGCAGAATATTATTTGATACGATCCAACGTAATTCCGCCCTCTTTAGTTCTTCTCCTGTCTTCCTACCACTGTTTAAAACTTTCTTTATCCCTCCCTTTCAAGCCAACTGAGTCTGCTTACTGATGGCTGGTGTGTGTATGAGCATAGGAATATCTGCTTGAGTATGGGTAGTTTTTGGAGAGCCACATTCCTGAAGGAAACTTACTATCCCTCTCCGAGCAATCATATTGCAGAAAGCTACTCAGCTAGAGGTGAGCTTTCATGATCACCTCCCCCATTCATAAGGACTTTCTGGTTGGCTTGACCTTGATCATGCAGCCACATGACTGTGAGTTTATATGTGTATTAGCCCTGTCATGTCCAGTAAATATTGTTTGCTACAGACTCCCACTGCTTCTGGCTCTTGTAATCGTCCACCCCCTTTTGTGATGATCCTTGGACTTTGGGAATAGTGCTTATGATATAGATGTCCCATTTAGAGCTAAGCAATCCCTAGTCTCTGATTTTCTTCATGTTGATCTCTTGTGTGTCCTTGAATTAATCATCATCTACTGCAAGAAGAACTCTAGTGAGGATTGAAAGGTGTACTATGTGTGGTTACAAAAATAAGAACTTTGTGAGGAGATTAATACTATGTCCATTTAGCAGAATAATAGAACTGAGTTCTTCCCTAGGGCTTATGATCTAGCCAACTTTTTTTTTTTAAAGCTAATGATACTAGGCATAAGTTATATCTTGTGAAGTAGGCTTTAAATCCTCAAAGAAGGAGACTGATTACTTTTATATGAATCCTATCATTATTACCTACCTGTCTTTTCAGCCCAGTTATTATTGTAGCTTGGGTCATAACTTGGCAAGATTGTTGAATACTTTTCTCCCACAGTTAAACCTCGCAGAACTATGAAAAGCAAGCAAGTTGAGATGAAGCTTTTAGTCTGATACTAGCTTGATAATCTATGTCATGTGATGAAGTATGAAGTGTCTTTAGTAATAGGACAATATCCCAAGTTATGAAGGATGACCAAGAGTAATTGAAACAGTCTGGTAATGCTGAGGGGACAAATGGGACCCCAGTGATGAACTACTGGGGAAAAGTAATCTATACATGACGTTGGGGATTTTTTTATCTGTTAACCTGTGATGTCTGGGAAAGAAATTGTCCTCTTGTTACAGAGTAGTTGTATGCAAACACTTTTTATATATGTATATGTATGTGTATGTGTATGTATATGTGTATATTTTAGGAGGCTTTTACAGTAGTGGTATTCATTCGATACTTTCAAAAATTTTCATTGTTAGTTGTTTCTCCCCATATTTGCTCCCGGACCTGCTCTCCATCTCTCATTCCACTTAGCTCTTCTTGTTCCATTATTTTCTTTTTCCCCTTAAAACTACGTATATTCTAGTCTCTTTATATTGAAATACCACCCCTCCAATTATAATGGCCACTTAGTAGTTTCCCAGCACTCTAATTTATCATCCATATCTAAATATTCAGACACAGCATCCATATATGAAAGAGAACGTTAAGTATTTGTTTTTCCTGTATCTTGGTTACCTAACTTATAATGGTTATTTCCAACCCTATCCCTTTGCCTGTGAAATTAATAATTTCATTTTTCTTTAGAGCTGAAAAAACGTTCCTTTATGTATATGTTCCACAGTTTCCTCATTCATTTGTCAGTTGATGGGCATCTAGACTGTTTCCATTTTTTGACTATTCAACAGAGTAGCATGAAACATGGATGAGCAAGTTTCTCTGCAGTAGTATAGAAAGAACTTTGGGACTATCTCAGCGAGGTATAGCTGGATCACATGGTAGATCTAATTCTAGCTTTTGGAGTCACTTTTATACTGGTCTCCTTAGTGACGATACCAGTTTGAACTCTTACAAACATTGAAGAAGTGCTCTCCTTTCCGTATATTAATGTCAGCGCTTGTTATCTTCTCCTTTGGTTTTTGATCTGAGTCATTCTGATAGGAGTGAGATGAAATCTCAAAGTAGCGTTCATTTTAATTTTCTGTATGCCTAAGAATTTAAACACTTGAATAACATCTGAAGAACATTTCACAGCAATTGGTGTTTCTTATTTGGGAATTCTTTGTTTAGTTACATGTCCTGCTTTTAAACTGGGTTAAAGTTGGGTTAAGTTTAAATTATCTTGGTGTTTAGTATTGTTATTATTATTAATATCATTATTGTATGATCTATAAAGTAACCATGGTCACTTATAGAGCTGGCAAAGATGTTTCCCATGGGTTTTTCATGAAGCAGATATGTGCATATACATGTACATGTGCATGTAGGTGAGCATGAAATAGTGGGTGTGGCCACATTCATTAAGAAACTCTTTAAATCTAGTATTCCTTCCTGATGGGTGATTGGTTCTAATCCAGTGGTTCTACACTACTTATTTAAAAAAAGTTTTCACATTTAAGCTTGACAACTAGTTGGAAATTTATTTTAATAATTAGAAATATATGGACTGAATAGTCAATATTTTCCATATATTTAGAAAGTAGATGTCTTACTATAGATTTGATGTGCTACTAAAATATCAATGTTACAGAAGATTTGGCATTCTTCACAGCTTTTTTGAATGCACCCTTGACACATTTGTTCCTCAGGCTATAGACCAGAGGATTCAGCATGGGGATGATCATGGTGTAAAACACAGATGCCATCTTGTCAGTGCCCATGGTGTGGCTGGAGCTGGGCTGTAAGTACATGAAGATGCCTGACGCATAGAAGATGGAGACTGCAGTGAGGTGGGAAGCACAGGTAGAAAAGGCCTTCTGGCTACCTTCAGATGAGCGCATCCTCAGAATAGTGATGAATATAAACAGATAGGAGATAAAGATGACCACAATAGAGAAGAGAGTACTAAAACCCACCGCAAAGAAAATCACCATCTCACTGACAGAGGTGTCTGAGCATGAGATGGCCAGGAGAGGAGGGGCATCACAGAAGAAGTGGTCTATCACATTGGACTTGCAGAAGGAGAGCCTGAAAATGTTCCCGGTGTGGATGGAGGAATTCAAGAAGCCACAGACATAGGAGCCTGTGGTCAGACAAGCACATGTGTTTGTGGTCATGGTGCTGGTGTAATGCAGGGGTTTATACACTGCTGCATAGCGGTCATAAGCCATGGCAGCCAGGAGGAAACTTTCTGTTGTTATAAATCCTACAAAGAAGAAGAACTGGGTGCCACAAGCATTATGAGATATGATTTTGTCTGTTGAAAGGAGACCTGCCATTACTTTTGGAGTGACAGCTGAAGAATAGCCAAAGTCCACCAGAGACAGGTGACTGAGGAAAAGGTACATGGGAGTGTGGAGGTGTGAATCAAGCAGAATTAACCCTATCATTCCCAGGTTTCCAAGCACAGTGCTCAGGTAGATGAGAAGGAAGGCAATGAAGAGTGGAAGCTGGAGCTCTGGGTCATGTGTTAACCCCACAAGAATGAACTCAGTCACCTCTGTACTGTTCTCCATTGGGGTTTATGTGGGTACCCTGTAGCAAAGAGAAAGGAGATCAGAATGAGAAATGGAGGAGATTGTTAATCCACTCTGCTTGTCCTCTCTATGTCTTCTTTCAGTGTGCAAATATTCCTTCACAGAATTTTAATTTAAGCAGGCTACAGTAACAAAACTCAAGTTTAAATTAATGGGTGATCATACTGTGTTCCAGAAGATATGATGCAGCTTAAAGTAGTAATACAACATATGACTGAATTAAAGCCAGAAAATAAAAGTCTTATGCAAGACCATAAGATAACTTGCTATCTGAACAAGCTCTATTTTTGAATCTTCAAAAATAATCTCAACTTATTATTATTTTAATTAAATTAGAAACACTTAAGCTGTAAATTTATTTAGTGTGATATAATTCAATAGCATGATGTACATACCTTTTATTCATTTTCTGAGTTTTTGCTCTTGTGTTTTGTTCAGTTTTTAGCTTTGTTTCAGAGTGGTTAATTAAACTTTGGATTTTGAAAATGCTAGGCTGTTCTTCACTGTATTTAGAGTTTAAACACCAGAAACTCATTTCTCAGTGTTTTTCCAGCTGGGAAGCAATGGTGTGTTGTGAGTCCCACTTCCTGGTTTATACACAGCTTCTGGTGTTCTGTGTACTCATGTGGTGGAATGAGTTCACCCTTGGAGGTATCGTTCATAAGGAAGTTAACTCCAGCCACAAGATGTCTTCTCTCCTTTCATTTTAACCTTCTGAATCTGCATTGGAATATCATCAACACAGAAGTTAGAATTCTAACAGAAGAATTTTGGTAGCACACAAGCGTTCAGATAATGGATCTTTTCAGAAGTATTGCAAAAATCTGCTTAATTTTACTCTAATTTCATTCTTGTCCATCTATGTCAAATTATATATAAAGAATACTTTACAATAATGAGAGCTGTTTAAAGGAATTAGTTTAGCTTAGTTGTCTTATGGAAGAGTAAGATACAGAGGATGTGTCATTTACATCAACAAAAAACAGTAGCTTGTATAATAAGAATGACAGATATGTGACTTGGCCACAAATTTTTCCATCAACTTTTTGTTGAATAAAGTTGCAAACCAAACTTGAACTACCTAACATTTTGTACATTGTGATCCAGTCAAGGGGCTTGGTATATCTTATTTCAGAAGATGATGCTTCCAGGCAAAGTAAAATCAAAAGTTTGGTGACAAAGTCCTTTTACTTGTATTCTTCCTGATCTCTACTCTTCTCTCTTTCATACAGCCTCTTCTCTCACTTTCCGTTCAAGATTTTTCTCTTTGTGTGTGAATATCTATAACGAGTTGTGCAAAGTACAAGGATACTTTTATGTTTTAACCACCATAGTTATAAATTTACATATCTAGATCTTAGTATACTAATTACAAAATGTGAATAATAAATGCATCCAATAAATGCCACTATTTCTGTAAGATTTTAGGTATAGGCGAGCCTTCATTTTGTATCATCTTCTTATTCTCAGAACAAAAGAAATCTTGAATAAGGTTAGACACAAAATAAATGAAATTACAAAATTTGCAGTTAAGTGGGTAGAGCTAGAAACAATCATGCCAAGTGAGGCAACTTGAACTGGAAAGATAAATATCACATTTTCTGTCATGTGCAGGTGTTTGCCTTGGATCTTTAGAAATATACAATTTCAAAAACCTATTATCACTGATGTTACGAATTGAATAAGCAAATTTAGGATTCCACTTAATTCATGTCTGTTATGGAATCTCCACTTATTTGTAAATCAAGAATATTTACAAATGAAGTTGAATTTGCTTTCTCTTGTAAATATCTTTTATCTAAATATTTTAGAACATTGAAGTGGAGAAGTTATTTGGTGTTTATGATCACTAGATGCTCTTGTAGATAATGTAGGTTCAGTTCCCAGCACTCATATGATGGCTCATACCATCCCTAACTTCAGTTCCAGGGAATCTGATACTGTCTCCTGACATATGTGGTCATCAAGTACACACATGGCACAATACCCAAATCCAGGGAAAATATTATAAAATGAAATCTAAAAAAATTATGAAAGATCAATTTACAGTACAGGAGTTAGGTATACGGTAAAACTATTCATTTTCTTTAGTAAGTTTTATTGTATCTTCTGAGAGAAACGTCACTTAAATATTATTTGAATTTTATAAAGATATAAAATTAAATAAATAAAGGAAATATGTGCAACTCATAGAAATGTTTTAAATGCAACTTTGAGAAATGATCTGTCTTTCTGAGTCTTAGCTGAATAAAAAACACCTGGATCTCTAAGTTGTTTAGCGTGTGCTTCTTCCCAATCTTTAGATAGTTAAGAAGACATTTTGTTTTAAATCAAAACAAATAAGCTATCTAAAGATCTATGTGCTGTCCATTCCTTCATTCTCGTAATAAGCACTGTGTCTTTCTGGTGAACAAGAATTTTGTTGATTTCTTGGTTCCCAGTAACACACATAACACATTTCCTAATTTTGGGAGTTTTCAGACTGAAGCAAACAGGGCCGCCAATAGACACTGAGCCTTGTTCTTAGTTTCCATTTGTCAAGAAGAGCACAATTGTTTATTATTAACTTTCAGTTTTGAAACAGTGATTTAGCACTGATTAACCATGCAATGGTTAATATGCCCTGTTTCTAATACCAGGCAATTCTCTATAGATAGAAGTAGAGCATGAGTTTATATCTTTTGATTTGATAGTTATAGCTTATATAATTTTTGTAACTATTTGTGAACATTTTATAATGTGTTCTTAAGTTTAACATGTTCTCATTTATTGCTATCCAATACTCTTTTAAAAATATTACTGATTTTTCTGATTGCAATAGCATTTTACTATGATATCCTTATTTGATCCTCTCATTTACTCTTGGATTAATTCAGATAATGCATATTATCACTTTCTCTAAGAGAGATAGCCAGAATTATAGCAGTTCCAATAACTATTAAAATCAATCAATTTTGTTGTTCTCAAAAGCAGGAACCCATGCCCTATTAACTGTCTTATGTCACACAACAAACATATATGTTTTTAACAATATCATCACTGTATTGTAGTCTCTGTATTGCATATAAAGTATAGCAATATACTTTTGAACCAATGGAAAGATGACTGAACTTGTATGATGTACTCTCCTTGTTACTTCTGTCCTCAAGTTCATGAGGGTTATGGCTCTGACATAGATACTTACCTGATTCCCTGAGCAATACAGCACACATATCTAGCATGTTCATACATGGTGGGTGTTAAACTCCTTCCTAATTCTGTTTTTGAAAGGAAGAAAATATCTTTGGGGACTCTTACTGTTTGTCATGAATGCTTGAAGATCTCCAAGTGAAAGAAAAAATAACAATACTGGCTTTGAAATCTAAGACAAGCTCTACTTCTGGGTCTCCTGGCTTTCCTTTTTAGATAAATGATTTGAGCTCTTTAAATTTCAGAAAATACTCACCCATAAAAAGGAACATTAAACAGGTAACCCCGAGGACACTTTTCCTGAAGCATACCTGGTATGACAAGAAAATAATCCTCATGTCTCATACTTGGTAAGGTATGATTCCTGTTTTATCACAACCAAGAATACCACTGTTATTTTTCCCAGGAAAGATGTTTTTACTAAACATGCCATTTGGGGAGAACTAATTGTTGATTCTTGATAACTATGAACAGTCAGATCAATAACAAATGTAAAAGTGGCTTATGTTTTGGGCTACTCCCATCGGTGAGAGGCCAATGGAGACTTCATGTGCTAAAAATGGTAACCAGGAGAGAGTTCTATAGTCATGGCGCTCTCATGGGAAAATACTCCAAGAGGACTACAAGTCCTTATCTCACACAACTGGGGAGTAGATGATTATAGGTTCTGTGGGAATGCAACTCTGCTTATCATGGAATTATTTTCATTAATTTTTAACAATTATTTTGCTAATGGAATAGTTACAGGATTTCAATTTGACATTTAGGTTAAAGGATAGAAATTTGCATTCTATGTACATCGTACAAGTATACTTCCTTAATTGGAATTATTTAACTTGTGAGACAAACTGTCAATGTGTCCAATTGTTTTTTGATCCCTCCTGAGTTTGAATGATAGTGCTAAGGCTTACTAATGAGTCCGTGCAAAATAAGAAACACTCTTTGCATTTGTTGTGCATAAGTACACTGTGTATAAGAATAAAACAAACATACAACATAAGAATCACAGAATTACGTGTACAGAGAATACACAATATAATAAATCAGAGGCAGTACATAGAAAAATGAAAGGGAAAAGAGAAATTTTACTCTGTACTAGCTAGCCAGAGTACTTTCTGAAGAAAGTGAACATTTTGTTCAGTCATTAACGTAATAATAGCGGATCAACATGAGCATCCTATGTCAAACAAAATGAAGAGTACAAGTACACTTCCCAAGTTTCAAGGCAATGCAGGCTCTAAGACAAAGCATGTAGCTATAGTATCAACAAAAGGCTATCAATGGCAATTTAAATAGCAGTATCTTTCTCAAAATCACAGACAACTATGAATTTTGATTGGTTGTGGTTTTCTGTAGTGCTTTCTCTTGCCAAGAGAAGTTTCTTTGATGAGTGTGAAGACTACATTTATCTGTGGGTATAAGGAAAAATGTTCACACTGTTTTTGGCAATCATGCTGATTTTGTAAAGTGGTGGCTGTGGGTGATGTAAGTCTGTCTACTCATAAAGACAGAAGCTACACCTATATGTGGCTGTCACCGATGTAGCTGTCTAAAAGTTAGCTGAACAAGTGATAACAACAACAGATATGTGAAAGTGGACTAGGGCAAGGTCAAAATGCCTCAGTCCTACACAAAGAATGACAGGAAACTGAATAATACTGGGAACAGGAGAAATAACCTTCCTAGGGAGAACATGACAGTTGGTTATTTCCTGCTCTCAGCATTCTCTAGCATCCATTGCTAGTGAAGTCACTGATCTTGGAGTAGAATCTACAACCCACTATTTTACTAAGCCATCATAATCTCTAATTAGACCATAAATGTCTGTTCTTTTAGCCACTAAGTTTATAAAACGTATCTTTTTCCTTCCAGATAGAAGAACAGTTCCAATAATGAATTTTAAATGCCACTGCTGCTTGGAGATCTGTATGTTTAATCTAGATTAGAGGATAAAATAAGTTGCCTGACAATAGGACTGGGATATAATTATGAAAAAAAAACCCAAATTGTTGAGAGTTGAGAAGTATGTACACTGATTTTAGCTAGCTTATAAATATCCTAGAGAAAAAAAAAAGTGGATACATGTCCCCATTCCGAACTCAGAAACAATACCCAATTGATCGCCACATATAAATGATAATTTAGTTTCTTCCAGGGCATCTCATGGTGGACACACACAATGCTTATGGGCAGGCTGCCTGTCCAAACGTAGATGGCCAACAGAACACGAATTCAATGACATCTTTGCAGGTTCATTGTCTCATAATGCCTTACCAGGGCTTTCTCTTTTAAAATTATTATTTTTTAAGTTTTATTTTATTATTTTCCATTTAAAATTTAAATTCAATTTTATTGATTTATATATTTTTTCTTCTTCTTTTTACCCTACAGGTCCTTTCATTATGCATTATGGCTTCCAGTTTAGTGTTTTTGTGTGATTTCTATGTGTGTGAATGAGTGGGTCTGTGTTTCTTGGGTCTTCTTGGACTCTTTTTGTCCTGTTGGTTTGCTTTGTCCAATTCCTATGTGTTGAATTATATTATTTTATATTATGCTATATTATTATAATTATCTCTTAGAAGCCTATTTGTTTTCTAATGGAAGACAGAAAGAGGGTGGATTCAGGATGGGAGGTGGGGAGGAACTGGGAGAAGTGAGTAAGGGGAATCTGTAATAAGGACATATTATATGGGAAAAAAATCTATTTTTAATAAATGAAAAAACGAACAGACAGTGTCTCACGGGTAAGAAATCTAGCATACAATATAATAAAACACATTTGGCACTTATACTCAATAGATAGGAATAGCCAGAAAATCCTTGGCCTTTAGTGTGTCAAATGTTATCATAGTCTACAGTTATCTGTAGTTTTATTTACTTTTGTATATATATATAAATATATGCTGGTACATGTGAGTCCCCTGTATGTAAAGGCCAGAAGTCAACCACGGGTGCTTTCCTCAGTCACTCTCTACTTTAGGCAAGGGTCATCCATGCTATTCTATTACTCTTCATATTTACTTTTATGCCAATACCATGCTGTTTTTGTTATTCTGGTTCTGCAGTGTATCTGAACATCAGACACTGTTGTGTTTCTAGTATTGATTTATTTATTAATTTTTACATTTTTCAAATTTATTTGAAAAATTTCCAAAATGTATACATTATATTTTGGTCATATCCACCTCTAACTCCCTGTCCCAACTCTTCTTAGCCCCATCTGACAGAGGCTATTGTCATTGCTTTTGGTTACACACCATAACTAGATGGTAAGACAATAATTTCTGAAGACACCACACATTTTAGTTACAGGCTACTGAGAACTCTATCTCAAACTGATCAGAAAACTCTCTCCCTGATGGCTACTGTGCTAGAAGGCCCTATTCAAGCTGCTAGTGGAGAAAAGAGATCAATGGTCTCACCCAGCACCCTGCATGATACAGTGTAAACCTGCTAGGAAAAATGTGCCCACTGTTGCAATAACGGAGGGCTGTTTTCAAGATAATAATTCTCTTTTTGACTGGATCTGAGACCAGCATTTGATCTTTTTGCCCAGGATATCTTTGGATATTCAGGGTCTTTCCTGGTTCCATATGGAATTTTATATTTCCCAATTCTGTCATCAAATGTGTAGATTGCTTTTAGTAGCATAGTCAGTGCATGCAAATTATGTCTGAATAGCAATATTTATTTATTGACTATTCATAATAGCCACAAGGTACAATCAGTCTAGGTGTCTATTAGTAAAAGAATGGGTAAAGAAAATACAGTAGACACACACAAGGAAATGTTTGTCTGTAGAGGATGAAATCATGTCATTCTCAGACTGAAAGTCAAGCTCAAGTGAAATAAATCAGACTCAGAAAGAGAAGTATCCCATTTTCTCTCACACCAGAAGAGTATATACACAGACACACAGACACACACACACACACACACACACACACACACACAAATATAAAGGAAAGGGTTTATAATTCCTGGTCACAATCCCTCACTGACGGAAGTCAGAGCAGGAACTTAAGGCAAAAATCTGAATGTAGAAACATGGAGCATAAACCATGGAGGAATGCTTCTAACTGGCTTTTTCTTTGGTCATCAGCTACTTAGATTTTTAGACAGCAGTATGCCACCTGCCTAGGGAGCAGTTCTACCCACTGTGGGCCAGACCTTTCCATATCAATCATTAAGACAATTTTCCATAGACACAGCTACAGGCCAATCTGATGGAGGCAATTCTTCAAGTGAGGTTCCCTCTTCCCAGGTGACTCTAGTTTAAGCTTAGGAATATAGTTCACTGAATAAATGATATTCTAAAATATCAACCTGAAAGTAGTAAATAAATCAACACAGAGAAGAATGAAGGTAGTGGGAAGAGCGGAGAGGGGAGAAGATAAGAGAGAGTACACAGGAATAGATTGTATAGAAGTATGATACGTGTGTGAGAAGGAATATCACTATGGGACTCATAAATGTGTATATTTTACATACATTAATAGAATAATAAAAATGTAAATTACAAATATTAAATACACATGGAGAAATAGTATTCCCTAATGATTTTATTACTGTGTACTAATTATACATGTGCTTAAATATGACATTTCATTTAGGCATATAATGTATTTGATCACTCATTACTTCCTGTTACCTCTTTCTATTCCCCATTTCATATCATGGTATATTATAGTTTTCCTTTTGTTTTCATTCCTCTTAATTCCACATATGCAAGAAAACATTAAATATTTGCTCTTGTAATAGTTGACATATTTTATTCTGCAGAAAACACATTTTCATTCTTCATGACTGACAAAAGGCATTTTCCTTTCCATTCATCTGCTAATGGGCTGTAGGCTAATTTTATAACCTGACCACTGTTAATGGCGCTATAGTAATCATGAGTGTGCAAGTGTCCCTACAGTAAGTTGACTTTGATTCTTTGGGTAGCTTCCCAGAAGTGCTATATTAGATCATATAAGAATCTTCCATATTGAATTCCATATTGAATGCTACCGTGGTTGAATTAATTTATTTCCATGAGGTTATAAGGGTTACTTTTTAATACTAGACATGGACAGCAGGCAGGTAAATGAAGAAATCTTGAAGAAAATATAATATTTTCCACCAGAAAAAGAAAAGTGATCTATACAGATAATGAAGAAATACCCACAGATAGTATTATTACATCATTTTTATTCCCAAGAAGATGAGATAGGTCTCCAGTTTAAGCTGCTTCTTTAGGTGAATGGAGTGAGAGATGTTTCTGTTCTCCTGGGCATGTAGTCTCTGAAGGAGTTCATGCCCGTATAAATTCCCTGGATCCCACCCATTGGCATCCAGAATCTAAACATGGCTCATTTTGATGCTTTTCAAAAGAGTAACAAAGGTATTTGGTTGACTTTTACTTGTCTAAATGTGAAAGGTTGTTATTGTGCTTAGTGATTTTTAAAAATATTTTTGTTACTCCTTAATTGTGTGCATGTGTGCACACGTGCATGTATGTGCAAGTGTGAACATAGATACCTGCAATGGCTAGAGGCATCAGATTCCCTGGAGCTGGAGTGATATGTGGTTGAGAGACTCCTGAGGTAGGTGCTTGCATCCAAAGTCAGGTCTTCTGAAAGCAGTACATGCCCATAACCAATGAGCCATCACTTCAGCCGTGTGCTAAGTGGTTTTATAACACACTCCTGCCTATTATTATAAGTCTATAACAACAAATATATTACCCAGTTTAGAATGAGGTCTGTGTACTGAATGATGATCTTCTCTTGCAGTTTCGTATAACTTCACACAGTGTTCAGACTTCCTTCTATTTGCTCTAATAGCAGTCCTTTGTGATAAGTTGAACATTCTATAACGTCTATGTAATCATCTGCTACTACTGAACTTCAGTCTTTGTGGCTGGTCACTAAGAATAACTTCTTCAGCAGGAGCCTTTCCTTTTTTGGATGTGACTTATTGGATCTCAAGTAATACTGTGTCACCTACCTTGAAGAGCAAGGTAAGTTTCTAGTTCCATCCAGTCTTTAGTTTATTTAGACTGTGTACATAGATTACATGCTGTGTAATTGTACAAAAGTAATCATTTATCAAGGATTCAGATTTTATCATCTCTGTTTCTAATAGGTATGTGAGTTCATGCCATTTAGTTTAAATCCAGAACACCTCTCAGTTATTTAAATAATAAGAGATATTATTTTGGTCATTTGAAATTTCTGTTTTTAGGATAGTAGTTCTGTAAAGAAAAACACATATCATGTTTCTTTCATACTAAGAGTATAGGAGATGAAAGTGAATATGAATAAAATATATAAATGGAGAAATGTCATAGTAAATTCTTCTAATTGTAAAATTAATTACAACAAAAGGAAGAAAAGGAAATAGTGGGCACTCAGTAAATTCTTGTTGAGACAATGAGTAAACCAATAGATAATTGTAGGTAGCAATGGAAAATCCTCCATTTACTGAGCATTTTATGGCTGTGGTGATTTGAACGATAAATGCCCATATAGGCTCAGGCATTTTAACGCTTGTTTCCCCATTGGTGGTGCTATGTAGGGGAGGTTTACAAGATGCAGCCTTGCTGGAGGAAATATGTCTCCATTGGCAGGTTTTGATTATATGTAGCCTCTCCCTACCTCCAGATTTTTCTCTCTGCTTCATGTTTGCTATCAAGGACTCAATCTCTCAGCTTCCTGCCCCAGTCACCATGCCTGCCTGTTGCCATGCTTCTCCACCTAGAGCCACAAACTGGAGCCAAAATTCAAATAAACTCTTCTTTATGTACATTGTTTTTGGGCATGGTATCTTATTATAGCAACAGGGTAGTAACTAATACAATGGTCCTATGTGTCTAAAGTCAAGTTTCATGATTAACTTTGTGGAGACTCTTTATAGACTCGATTAAAAGATGTTAACATTTTGGAATAAAGAATCTATACCGCAATATACTGTTTTTTGCATTGTGATCTAGTATGGCTATGTAATACACACACACACACACACACACACACACACACACACACACAAACACAGAGTGCTTCATACTCATGGCAAAGCAATCAATCAAACAAAAAGTAACTCAAGAAGTCTTGCTTCTTCTTCACTTTAACCTTGAACTTGACTTTACTGCCTTTTTATACTATCACGAAGAAGTTATGTATGCAAACACAAAGAAAAACGAGCTGTGCATGATACATATGACATGTTGGAAGGTATTACTAGTAATGGTGATATTAAACTTAATTATTCAATAAAATTAGAGTTTGATCTACTATTCAATTTCACCATATATTATTAGATAATGATCTTCCATGAATAACAGATTTTGCTGTAACACCCTCTAGTAAATTTAAGTTCCAAAATCTTGCTTAAAACAAACTTACAGAGGGTTGTAATGCTGGATATTTGAAGAATATATCAATTAATATTGATAACATATGTATATGATATGTAGTTTATCAATATTTAAATTATCAATATTTAAATATTTCATGGAATTAATCTTCATTAAATTTCAGTAAATATGAATAAACTTATGACATCAATATATCTTTTATTCTTTAAAAATTTAAAGAATATTATTAATACTACATTGAATGCAATACGAAATACATTGAATGTAATCATATTAATGAGCAATATAGTTTCTTCAAAATAAAATAAAATGCACAAGAATTATTTATTTCCTTAAGAGTATTCACCTTTGTAGCATCTCAGAGCACTTATTGATGATATTGTTTGATTTCTTAATGAGGATTGTTTTTAAAGTGCTGTTTTATTGAGATATAACCCTTTCTAACAAATTAATTCACCCAATGAAAACTTCCCAACTGTATAACAGGTCCCAGCTGTTGCTGTAGACACATGGACAGAATCAAAAATCAACTAAGGCTTCTCCAAGTTTTTGTCAGATATACAAACATTTGAGTATAGTGTGAGTTTCCTAATACCTAAAACGGAGCAATTGTTTATTTGTAAAAAATGTGTAAATAATGTTCAAATTATTACACTAAAATGCAACACTCTAAACTCAAGTTACTGGCTCTGAAATTCAGGCAGTTTTTCTAATATCAGATTGACTTATATGTCTGTAGTTATTCATTGTTCTCTCCAAATTTTTGCCATTTCTATGTTTATCTATATGCCAGGTGGTTTGGTGATACAGAAACAAAACTTAAAACAGAATAATTTATATTATAGGCTTATTAATAAGACTGAAGATGATATAATATCTGGCACAGAGGAGAATATTGTTCAAATTATCTTTAGAAAAAATCAGTTAGTTTCACATGCATTATCTCTGCATTTGAAAGGCAAAATTCCTATAATTTCAAGGTCCTGTCCTTAGTCTCTCTCTCTAGGTGTCTATATTTGTATTTCACCTCAGGTTTCTGTGGACTCCCAAATATCAGTGTAGGTTGGTGTGGGTCCCCAGGTTGATGGTGACTAGGAAACAAATTTTTGGGTGTATTTTGGATATAGTGTTAACAACATGTGCTCACTGATCATATGAGGCTGATTATATGAGAACTGAGGGAGAAAGAGCCCAAATGGAATAATCTTAATATTTCATTATTTTTAGAGTTTATTTAGCATGGCCAGATATGCAAAGTATATTCTGAAAATTGAGGAGGTTTCAGTTGTCATAGGTAGACTATGCCAAAGAGGCTAAGGGAAGAGAATCATAAAATTGTGGAGGCCATTTTATGTTGTGATTATACTGTTAAATAAAATATTATAGCCTTCAAGAGATTGTAATGAAATAAAAGATATTGTCTCATCATTTGTGACTCAGAGTAAAATTTCATAGTGTAAATTGTGAAAGTGATATATATGCTTAAACAAGTTTGAATTTAAGTTAAAAAAATTACCCACGTAATGCTTCTTTAGAAACATGGTTCAAATATTTGTGTTGAGTTTCTTTTGATATGTGTTTTTTTCCTCCAAGATACTGTGTATATTGCTACTATCCAATTTATATAATATTTGTTTAATGATATATTATGATATATAAATCATATATTTATGATTTATTAAGTTCTAACTATGAAGCAGAATTCTTAGTGACTTAAATATATCAACTTATTACATTCTCCAAACATCCTTATAAATGACAATTGTCATTAGTATTTTAAACTGAGGCACAGAAAGATTGCTACTTACCCAAAGTTATCTGATCCGTAAGTGGATAAATCAGGAACAAATGCCAGAGACTGTTCTGTACAATCACAGTATGCTGTCTCTCAAAATGCTTCTACGATTTCAAAGCTCTTTTAAAAACATCTGCAAGAATCATGCAACACAGGAACAGTAGGAAACACAATGTTTGTTTTTGAAATTAATTAACTAAATTCTTGGGTTGTTTACATTTGTTGAAAGGGATAATTAAGGATGATTATCTCTCTCTGTTCCTTGTAGCTTCCCTAAAGGGGTGAAGCAGTTGTAGGATGCTCAGTGTAGTGTTTATTTGAATAGTAAATGTGTTGGGCTTTATACACAATTTGAGCATGTCTTTCAAAGAGGACTGTTTTCTCTGCATAGTAGAAGAGTGAATATGCTTCCTTAGGTCTCAAGTGGATTTCATCTATATGGATGCATATCTCATATCTTACCATGGTACATCCAGAAAGGCAGTGATGCACCACTGTTCTCAGGCAATTATATAATAAAATGGGAAGATTAAATAATGTTTTTCATTTTCTAGTTCCATGTCATATGTTGTTTAGTTATTGTCTCTGACTGAATTGATCATTATGAATGTCAGTGTAGTTTATTGTTGCAACAAACTTTCAACCCAAATGAGAATATGTGATTGAACTTTGAAGACATCTGAGTGATTATTTAGAATCTCAGAGTGGTGCTGGCAACTAGCATATACCATACAGGGGCTTCTAGAGATTATATTGTAAAGAGAGAAAAGATTATGACAATCTCATGCATTATTGAGAATCCTGCATTAATAGTGAGATTATGCAGATAATGCCATTTGAGTAACATGAGTATTCTGGTATCAAATCCTACACATCAGCAATATATTTACATTTTTTTGTTTTTGACAGGTGAAACACAATTTTGAAAAGTCATCCATGGAGAATAGCACCAAGGTGACTAAGTTTACTCTTTTGGGATTGACTGACAACCCAGAACTGCAAGCTCCCCTGTTCATAACATTCACCCTCATCTATCTCATCACACTCGTTGGGAACCTGGGCTTGATCGTGTTGATCTGGATGGACTCTCGCCTCCACACCCCCATGTATCTTTTCCTCAGTAACCTCTCTCTGGTAGACTGTGTTTACTCCTCAGCTGTGACTCCAAAGGTGATGGCTGGACTACTGATAGGGGATAAAGTTATCTCCTATGGTGGATGCATTGCTCAAATGTTCTTCTTCGTGGCTTTTGCCAGTATCGATTGTTTCCTACTTGCTGTCATGGCTTTTGACAGGCATGCGGCAGTTTGCAAGCCCTTACATTACACTACAACCACAACTACTAGTTTGTGTGCTCGCATGGTGATTGTCTGTTATGCCTGGGGCTTCTTTGAGTCTGCTATACATACTGGATTCACATTCTCCCTCTCCTTCTGCCATGCTACTGTGGTCCATCACTTTTTCTGTGATATCCCTCCAATCCTGGCTCTTTCTTGCTCTGATATCTATGTGAATGAGATTGTGCTCTTTCTCTTAGCTTCATTCAATGTCTTTTTTGCTCTGACAGTTATCTTGACCTCCTATATATTCATATTTATTGCTATTTTGCGAATACATTCAACAGAAGGACGGAAGAAAGCTTTCTCTACTTGTGCATCCCACCTCACTGCTGTGACCATATTTTATGGAACTGTAATCTTCATGTACCTACAGCCCAGTTCTAGTCACTCCATGGACAATGACCAAATGGCATCTGTGTTCTATACCATAGTAGTTCCCATGTTGAACCCACTTGTCTATAGCCTAAGGAATAAAGAAGTTCATAATGCTTTCAAGAAATTTGTTGAGAAAATGAAGAACTGGCTCAGCTCCTAATTTTATTTTTAATTTTAGACTATAAATTTTATTGGAAGTAGTTGAGTTGAGTCATGTTTTTAATACAACATTAACAAAATTTCAAATTTTTATGTAAGTATTGTTTTGGTTTCTTCCATTTTTGCTAAAATACCACCTCTTTTTCTTTCTTTCCTTTATTTTACATTTAAAAAATTTATTATTTTCTTCTCTCCTGTAATATGTACTGACCCCTATCCTCCCCTCTGTCCACTTTTCTCCACTCCCATATCCCTCCCTCCACTTCCCCTCAGAAAAGAGGAGCAGTCCTTCCAGGGTTACCACTCCATAAGAAGATGGAACAAGGCTGGGCACAAAACCCCTACACCAAGACTGGAGTAGGTAACCTGGCAGGAGTAAAAGGATCCCAAGGGCAGGTCAAAGGGTCAGAGACCTCCCTCCTCCAAATTGTAGGAGTTCTATAAGAACTCCAAGGCAGACAACCATAAGATATCTTTAGAGGACCATGTAGGCTCTGTGTCTGCCACTTCAATCCCTTTGAGCCTCTAAGTGTTCTGGTCAGTTGACTCCATGGGTGTTGTTTTCCTGGTGTCCTCAAGACCCCTCTAGTCCCTGCAATCCCTCCTCCCTGCCTTTTGCAGGGTTCCCAGAGCACCACCTGAGGTTTGACCTTGGGACCCTGTATATGCCCCAATCTGCTGCTGGAGGAAGCCTCTTTGGTGTAGACTGGGCTAGGCACCTATCTATGAGAAGAGCAGTATATTATTAGAATCATTTCTAGGCTATCTATTCCTAGCCTGCCCTAAAGTGTGAGGATTGGGCTCCCTCTTTTGATGCTGGATTCTGCACTTCCATTCTCACAGCAGATTCTGCAGGGAGTATTGATTATAGATCAAAGTTTTTATGGCTGGGATTGTCCCAGTGTGACCACTGGAAGCCTTACTTGGTTATAGGAGATGACATGTTCAGGTTCCCTATACCCCATTGCTGGGGGTCCTTGCTAGAGTCACCCTCATAGATTCCAGGGAGTTTCCACTGCATTAGGTCTCCAGATCACCCCTTACATGTCCTCCAATTCTAGTTGTATTTCCCTGTATTTTCTCTTTCTATCTTTCTCCCTCCACCTTGTCCCTTCTATTCCCATTCCCATCTTCCCAGGCTCTTAAATGTCTGTTCTATTTCCCCTCAACAGGGAGACTTCTGTGTTCCCACTGGGGCCATCCTTGTTGCATAATCTCTCTGGGTCTGTGGATTGTAGTACCTTTGTCCTTTGCTTCATGGCTAATATTCAATTAGAAGTGGATGTATACCATGTTTGTCTTTCTGTGACTGGGTTACTGAGTTACTTCACTTGGGATTTTTTTTTCTAGTTCCACCTGTGGGGTACAGATTTAAACAGAGAATTTTAAACAGAGAATTCTCAATAGAGAATCTCAAATGGCTGGGAAACACTTAAGGAAGTGTTTGACATCCTTAGCCACCAGGGAAATGAAAATTACAACTACGTTGAGATTCCGTCTTAAACCTATCAGTATTGCTAAATTCAATAATACAAAAGACAGCTTATGCTGGCAAAGGTAGCCATCATGCTGGTGGGAGGGCAAATACCCACTATATATATATATATATATATATATATATATATATATATATATATATATACATACATATACATATATATGTATATGTATGTATACCCACTATGGTAGTCATTATGGTGAATCCTCAGGAAATTGGAAATTGACTTACCTCAAGACCCAGCCATACTACTCTTGGGCTTATGTATGTATGTATGTGTGTATATATATATATATATATATATATATATATATATATATATATATATGTATACCCACTATGGTAGTCATTATGGTGAATCCTCAGGAAATTGGAAATTGACTTACCTCAAGACCCAGCCATACTACTCTAAGGCTTATATCCAAAGGATGCTCCATCCAATCACAAGTACATTTGCTCAACTGTGTTTATGGTGGCTGTATTCTTTATATTATACGAGATCAGCTGAACTTGAAAGCCTAGGATAGGTTAACTCTTTTCTTGGTGTTGAACATGGGTATTGTCTGGGTCTGTTTTCTTCATCTGCACATGACATTTATCCTGCAGTGTCTGGGCCAGTTTCTTTGCAGGAGATTATTTCCAAAGTTTGAATGTAAAGGATTTTATTCAAGTCTAAATCCATAATTTCTCCTTTTTAATAATATCATCTTATATTGGCTAAGGCAAGGTCTATGTCTGAATTAGAATTTAGGTATGAAGAAAGAGTGTCCAACTCTTGGGAAAAGTAGAAGCAAAGAATTTATGGTTATGATGTGATGTCTTCAATCTGGTGATATTAGAATAATTAATTTGGTTGAGCTAAAATGCAAAAGTAAAAAAAAAAAAACAAAGTATAGTGACACAAACTTCTCAAACATCAGAAGCTAGTGTAGCAATATGAAAATGCACTATTCTGTGCTTTGTGACATACATCTCGTCTTGGAATGAAGTTTTAGTTAACACTACAGACATATTTATAGAAAAAAACCACTACACAGAACCCCACTTCTCCTTTCTCTTGACAGTCAAGTTTACTTTGTCTTTCTTTTATCTGAAGCTCTATGAAGAAAACCATGGAATGTGTGGATTGTTTTCAATAGGATACTCAAGACGTAGTTTTTTTTTCAATAGGATAGTTAAAATAAGGAGTCATAAAAAAGAAAATATTTTGAACTGAGTAAAAAATTAAAGCATAGTGCATGTATTTTACTAGAGAAACATGAATGGATATCTTTCACTCAAGAGAGGGCACCAACAACAGACCAAAACTCATTCCATCAAAATCTGTCTTGGTGAACAGACCCTTATAGGAACATGATGAGAGGTTACTCATAATAGAGAACATGCGAGACTCAAAAGCAGCTGAATGACTGAAAGTCTACACCAGTACAGATGAAGACTCATGCAAGGAGCTTGCAGAATGCTACAAGTCTCCCTTTCTCATGCCATGGCCAGCTGCTTATGTAACCTAGGGTTAGGGACTCCTGAATTTTGTAACTTTCCAAGCTTTCTGAATCATGTATACTCATACATTCATAAGTTTTGTTAGCTTCCCAAATCATGTGAACTTCCCTCTTCCACCTAAGAGGGATTATTTCATTTGTATGACATACTTAGTTAAACAGTAAAGTACAACACACACACACACACACACACACACACACACACACACACACACACATCTTCAGATACTGTAATACTTGAGTGTTCTTCCTCAACAAGCTGGTGTAGATAGGTCTCTATAGACACTTTAATTACTGGTTCTTGAGGTGAACAGAATAAAGGCCTGTGGATCTCCTCCAAGGTATCTATTTCTCTATGGACCTTATGCATGTTTAAGTACTTTGAATTCCAGACATTGGTGTCTAACATCTAACATAAATCTATATGACATTATTTTAGATGGAACAGCCAATGAATGGATTAAAGGCCTTTTGCTGTTCATTTATTGAAACATAGAAAGTTGCTGTTTTTTGAAGTTTTATTTCACACTTGCAAATTAATGAGTCTTCAACTGCATCCAGATCAAACAAATTTTCAGTTAAAATTGATATTCGAGTTCACAATGATGTGCTTCTTCCTCTTAGAGTTGCTGGCTATGTCACAGTGTGCAGAGACTTACTTCTATTTTTTTCTTACAACAGCTCTTTGTGACAGATTAAAGACTATTTGATAAACTCCACATAATAATCACGTTTTCCTTGTATCTCTCTGTCTCTGGAGAACTTCATTGTTCAGCTAGTCATTAAGAAATAATGTCTTCAACAAGAGCTTTCCTTCTTTGAGAGAGACTTCCAATTGGATCCCAAGTGGCTCTGTGTAAGGTGGGTTTCTAGCTTAGTCTATGTTTTGTTCAGACTTCAGAAACAGAAGTCCTGATGTGTAAAGGTACAAGGGTATCTGTTTTCCTATGGAATTTAAAGTTTATCATTCTGGTATATAAAATCTTCCTGAGTTCATACCTTTTAACCAGGAGACTTCCTCTAGCAGAGACAATGAGGTTATTTCCAAATAGAAGATTGACATGATTCTTACTCTTTGGAATCTGTTTTTAAGATAATGTTTAGAACATGGAGTATGTTCAGTAAGTGAGTTTTTACTTAGTAAACAGACAAATGAAGGATTGAATGAAGTCTACGGACAGCCACTTAGCTGTTGTAGAGCATATCGACCATGTATTTCTAAAAAAGCATCCTTGCATATGTTTATATGGATTTCTTAAAGGTTCATGATCAAGTAAGTGTTCTTTGAATATAGAATTCATATCTAGAAGTATAAGTTATATCGTGATACAGAAAATGCATATCCACACCCGTAAACATGGATATTGTCGTAGAATAAATAAACCTCTATGTGCAACCACTTTCTCTTTCTTTTGAGATTCATTTTTACTTTATGTACCTTTTGTCTTAAATAAGTTAACATTTGCAAACAGTAAGAGCAGTGGCAGAGAATACCTGTTATCTTTGTTAGAACCCATTAATAATAATACTAGTGCCATTTAACTTACAATTGTTAAAATTGCTGGTTTAATCCATTATTTAATTTCAATATCCACTAAAGGATTATGAGTTGCAATTTATAAAATATTATGTTTGAACAACCTGTCATAGCTTAATTCTCGAAGACTCACCTAAGGCAAATTTGTGAATATTTGTACATATTAAGAACACATGTATAACAATAAATGTATTTCAGTTGTGCTTAAATGACATTCCATTGACTATTATTCTTGATTATGTTTCAAAAAATATAAGCATAGTTATAATTTCAAAAAGTTTTTAGAGTCTAATTTGAGTCTACTTCTTAAAGAAAGCTACTGACGTTGCTTGTATGAAACATAAGATATAGATTTCAAAAACATGTTCTTATGAAAATATCAACAAAGGCATGAGAAGTCGTATGTTTTGATTGAGTTCTTCGTGTGGTGTGTCAGAGAAAGCAGCATTAGAGATGTTTAAATTCTTAATGGGCATTGCTCTTCTAATGGCTGTTTTTGCAGAGAAATTACAAGTATTCCTTCAGTAGTTTATTTATTTAAATAACGGGCTGCCTGTGTGGTGTGTGCCATATGATGTGATATGCACATGCACATGAAAAATAACCACTCAAGGCTTCTCTGCTTTCGATCCAGCATACAACAGATGCTCAAGCATATGGCCATATGTTTCTCCAGTGACTATGTAGCATCTCAAATCTTCATTTTTTTTTTCAGAGGGAAAAAACAGATCTTTGGAGAATTTAGAAATCATTTCCAAGTTATTAAGTTAAAAACAAACAAACAAACAAAAATACAACAACAAAATTCCAAAATGAGGTAAATACGGCATATAGCTTGAAGCTCAGGTGCTTTTTACTACCTCAGGTTGGTTTACATTTATAGAATCCATGTATCATTCTTTACCTTTACTTATTTCTCTCTCCTCTCTCCATCTTTAATGTTTCCATTCTTTATATATTGTTTTTTTGTGGTGCTGGGCAATGAGCCCATGGTTGTGTTCATGGCAGACAAGCTCCTTACCAGCATGCTCTTTTCCCTTTCATCAATTTTTCTAACTTTTTAAAATTTTAGACAGATTCTTGGTGAGTTACTCAAGGCAGTTTTGAAGTCACTCTGTCACCCAGGTAGGACTCAATTCATAATATTCCTATTTCTTCTTCCCAGATAGAACGACATTTTCTTATATGTTCAGTTCTATTCTAAGTATAAAGAGTCACAGAGAAATAACTTTATGACAGCAACATTTGTTGTTTGTTTTCATGTTCAAATTTAGATTGTTTGGAGTGTGAATCCATATGACTAGAGCAACAATGTCTGAAAAAAAGGAGAATGTTGCCAGTGTTACCTTTAGAGTTAAAAAGAATGGACCCATTAATAGCCACTCATAGACAGAAGAAGGGTTTATGGGGCCATACTCTTCACTGTGGAACTATTGCTGATGGATTCAGAAAAAGGATAGTCATTGCATTCTTTTGTGTACCCCTTGGTAACTCCACCATGTTCTAATGGAGAGTCTTAATTCAGTGGTCACCCAGATGACCCTAGATAAACTGGGTGGGTCACTAAACAAAGTTAAAAGTCATAAAACTGAGAAAGGAACAGATAGAGAGGAGGAAGTGTTGATCATTTCAAAAGAAGATAAAAATGGTGACAGGAGTAGGAAAAGAAGATGACTTACACTCATGTGTGAAATTGTCAGAGAAGTAATAAATAATTGAAAAAGACACAGTCTGCACTAATTTGTTCTCTATTTGAAAAGACAAAACTTCAATATTTACTCTTCAGCCCCACCATCTTTGGGCACCCACATTTGCATATGAATGTTTCTTTCCTCCAACTTCCTCAGGGACTAATTTGAAGTCTCAGTTCTTTCCAGCTACGACCCAAATGGTAGTGGCTCTCCTGGAGTTAGTGACAGAGGAGAGCATTGAGGGTCAGTGTTGAAGAGAACATTAACAGTATGCTCATGGATTATGTGTAGAATGAGAGGATGAGAGACCAAAAGCTGAGTTATTATGGTATTAAATTCTTTTTTCCTGAAGGTTTTATCATATTTTCAGCAGATATCAGATATTTACAACAGATTTTGTATCCTGAGGAAGGTATTTTATAATGAGATTATGTAGTCAAGTAAGGTAAGTGGTCAAACCTGAGTGGTCAAGTAAGTGGTCAACAGGTTATGTATAGCACAAGATGGTATTTCAAAATTTCCATTTGTTATTCCTTTGGAAGCACAGTCCTCTTGTTAGTATTTAATGTTTATGAAAGTTTTATTTTGCTTAAGGAAATTTTAATTAAAGTTAGAAAATTATCTACATAAACTGTTTGAGTGATATGATTCAAATATTTTTTTCCTTTCTCATTTTCTCTCTTCCATTGACATATGTATATATTATTGCTGTTCATTGTATGTTAACTATACATTAAGCACTATTCTGAGAAATTTTAACCTATAACTCACTTCACTGTTTTCTTCCTTGTTTTATCTGTTGTTTACTTGTTGAGGTTACTGAGGATTGAACACAGGGCCTCATGCACACTGCAAATGCAATCTGTCCATGTCCTTTCTTGATTTTGACAGGTAATATAAAATATCAATATGTTGAATGTGGCCAACAGCAGTAGAATGAATGCATTTATACTCTTGGGACTAACTGACAACCCAGAGCTGAAAGTTCCCCTGTTCTTAACATTCACCCTCATCTATCTCATCACACTCGTTGGAAACCTGGGCTTGATCATGTTGATCTGGATGGACTCTCGCCTCCACACCCCCATGTATCTTTTCCTCAGTAACCTCTCTCTGGCAGACTGTGTTTACTCCTCAGCTGTGACTCCAAAGGTGATGGCTGGACTACTGATAGGGGATAAAGTTATCTCCTATGGTGGATGCATTGCTCAAATGTTCTTCTTCGTGGCTTTTGCCAGTGTTGACTGTTTCCTACTTTCTGTCATGGCTTTTGACAGGCATGCGGCAGTTTGCAAGCCCTTACATTACACTACAACCATGACTACTAGTGTGTGTGCTCACTTGGTGATTGGCTGCTATATATTCAGCTTAGTTGAATCTTCTGTCTATACTGGGTTTATCTTTGATCTTTGCTTCTGCCATTCTAATGTGATTCATCACTTTTTCTGTGATATCCCTCCAATCCTGGCTCTTTCTTGCTCTGATATCTATGTGAATGAGATTGTGCTCTTTATTATAACATCTTTTAATGTCTTCTTTGCTCTGGTGGTTATCTTGACCTCTTATGTGTTCATATTTATTGCTATTGTAAGGATGCGTTCAGCAGAAGGACAGAAAAAAGCTTTCTCTACTTGTGCATCCCATCTCACGGCTGTGACCATATTTTATGGAACTATAATCTTCATGTACTTACAGCCCAGTTCAAGTCATTCCATGGACAATGACCAAATGGCTTCTGTGTTCTATACTATAGTGATTCCCATGTTGAACCCGGTTGTCTATAGTTTAAGGAATAAAGAGGTATATAATGCCTTCAAGAAAGCCATTGAGAAGATGAAGACAGCTCGATATCTAATTTTAATTAGAAATTTATACAATTTGCACATTTAATCATCTATTTAATGTGTAGTAGAAAATTCCCACATTTAATGGCTCAACGGAATGGATTATGACTGTATGTATTTGTCATGGCAGGGAAGATTCTTTATTTTGGGATCACTCATGAGGTTTTGCATATTTTATAACTTCAGCTGAAATGAGTGTTCCCAGATAGTCTCATTTTCTTTTGTTATTAATGATACTGATGATTTTATAGGCAATATTTGTTCATCTAAACATGATCTCTTAACCTTTAGAGCATGAGACTGCTGACTTACTTGAAATTTTCAGGCATTATTCTCACAGACTGTCAAGTAACTTATAGGCTTCTTCAAATCTTAAGTAAAAAATATACTCATTTCTTCCTCCACTCTATATCAGGATATGGCGGTTAAGCTTCACCAAAATTCAAATATGAGGCAAGAGATATTAGTTTTTGAGAGAGGGAGTGACAAATAATTTATCATTGTGAAGTGTTAGAGTTTCATTAGATCAGAACTTATGTGGAACTATAAAGCTCCCCTGGGAAAGAATACAAAATATGTTCAACATCCAGAGAATAAGAGACTGTGAGTTCTCATTCTTAATTGAGATATACATATAAGACTCCTCTTTTCAGGGATGAAGAATCTTTGTGAAAGAGTGGGCTGGTGAATTTCAAGAGGCAGAGGTAGTAGATAACAGCAGGGATATAGTGTTTTCTGGACAAAGCATGGCAGTTATACACACACACACACACACACACACACACACACACACACACACACACACTTTCAATGATTATGACAGCATGCACAAGATCTGCACAAGCTCCAGCCAGACAAAATCCCAGCATAGAGAAGGAGGGAGCATAAAATCCAACCACTAGCTGAGGAAGTGTTGGTATTTAACAACTGCTGAGAGAAGGATAGTCAGATTTCTTTAATACTGTCACCATGGACAGGTCAAATATTCACTAGGGTAGGTCCTACTACCAAGATTAGTTAGTGGATACACACTGGATTTTATGTGGTGGGAGGCAGAAAAAATAAAACCCAAAGTTTAATGGGAAAGGATGGGAGATTGAGGATGAGTGTAGTTGGGGGAGGGGTGGCTCTGTTTAAACATATCATATGAAAATCTTAAAATATTTTTAAAAGGAAACAAAATATGAAGCCATAGATAGATGCTATTTCCCAAATAGCAGTAGCTCAGGTAGAAGTGTAAAAATGAACTGCTGTGATTCTAGATGCCACGATGGGGTTAATGTCTGTTCCCACTTTCTCTTTCTGCCATCTCTTGGAGCATTGAGAGTTGCTCTTCTTCATTTTTATTATTCATCAGGAAAAAGTTTTAAAAAGATGGGCAAAGTCTTCTTTAGCAATCCCTGTACTGGCTATACATATTACTACTGAGAACAATCTTTTGTCTAGAATTTAGTCTCATAGCTATGGCTAGATTCAAAATTGCCATTGGTAGTGATGTCTTGCTGAATGGCAAAGTGCCTACCTGCAGTCAAATATTGTGAAAAAGGAAAATAGTAGAATCTGGAGTAAACTGTCTAGTGGTATCCAAATCTAAACTACCAAACTTAAACAAGCAAGCAAGCAAACAAACAAGCAAACAAGAAACCCAGCTGAACTACTACCTTACATTTTCCTCTCCTGGAACTTCTTTTTACTAGACTTTGAGTAACTTCTTTAACACGGTCCTTCTTCATAATTCCCTTAGATGTTTCTACTAATCACTTAAGGTCTTCTGCCTTTGTTATTTAATTTACATAAATCTCAGAAATATTATATGTTTTATTAAATAAATATAATGATGTAATTTCTGTTTGAATTTCCTGAATCATATGTAATATTACAAGATCTGGATTTCAGACTTCATGTCAAAACTAATAAGAAGCAATAAAGAAGTTTATTTTATTTTGATCAGAGGAGCCATTCACCAACAAGAAACTGTGATTCTGAACATACATTCCCCAAACTTGGGTGCCTCTACTACCAGTCATTAGTCCAGAGATTAACCGAACACAGTAATAGTAGGGAGCTTCAATACCCTATTTTCACTAACACACAGACCACGTAGACAAAAATCAATAGAGAAACAGTGGACATAGCTGAAGTATAGATGAAATGGACTTAATAGTCTATATGACCATCATAGATTAGTTAAATATGTTTGAAAGGTAAATACTGTATTGGATGCAAGTGCAAGAAAAATCACAATCTAGTTGCTTAAGTAAATGGCTTCTGTGTGGGTTGTGAAAGATCATAATAGTATAAGGTTAGCAGCAGAAGGAGGCAATGAGCTTTGTTTGGGGCATTTCAACCTGAAGATTCTCTTGTATATCACAGAATCAATGTAGAATGGAAAAAATACATTTGAGACTTATCAACATGAAAATAAAATTTAGTTATTGGAGAATTCTTTCAGTTAAGAGGGCAGGTTTAGAACTGTGGAGATTATCAGATAAACACTTGTATAAAAAGTGTGAATACTGGTGTTCAGAAGCTATGTAAATGCCATCTGGGCATAGCAAAACTCCAGTAATCCTGAAGAATATGTGGAGACAGGAAATCCCTGGTGTAAGCAGGTTAGCCCTAGTCCAATTGGTGATCTCTGGTTCAGTGTGTGTGGTATGGGGAGGAGGTGCCACTGAGAAAGCTGCTGATATCAACATTAGCCCTCCTTATGTGTGTGTGCCCACACACATGCAAACATACTACCCACACAAGCATGCATAGATTCTAGTATATTATTGTTTAGTCCTGTGTTCTTCATAGTTACAGGAAAATGACATAATTCAGCTAAGTTATTTGCTATTTTATAATAAGGACAACCTATCATTCAGTTCCTACTGAGATATTTCTTCATTTCTTCTCTGATCCCATAAGAAAATTCTATGGATTTTCTGTCTACATGCAGCTACAAGTGCTCTGACGATGAATAAATGGGTAATTCATAAAAAGACTAAGATTCTGTTACCATTGTCTCCTGAATGCTCACTTGAATTAGCATGAATGGTCCAGTCATGAGAGTAAGGCAGCTCCTGCCACTCAGGTCAAATCTGCTCCACCTTCTACAAAAAGTCACATTAGTGTTACAAGTTAGTTACAAAGTCACATTTACATTTTCATGTATTTGAAATGTAATACTGCTGTACTTCTATATCACCAATTTCTGTATTGGCTATACTATAGCACCTGAATCTGGGTATTTAAATAATTAAATAAGTAAACAAACAAATAAATAAATAAATTTTGTATTCTTCCAGTTTTGTATTCTTTCCAGTATTCTTCAGCTCCTAATTTTCAGAAACACATCTTACCTGAGACGCCCAGTAGTGACACCTATCAGGTCTACACGGTCATGCAGACCTATTAGAATTGCTTCTGATTTCTAAGTGGAGATTCTAAAAGCCAGAAGGTCCTGGACAGATATGCTGTAGACCATAATAGACCACAGTTGCCAGATTAGACTACTATAACACAGAATACTTTCAATCACTATAGATGGAGAAAATAAAATGTTTCATGATAAAGCCAAATTTAGTCAATATCTATATACAAATCTAGCCCTATAGAAAGTGGCAGAAGTAAACCTCCAATTTAAGGAAATTCACCAAAATCATGAAAGTACAGGGAGGAAATAATCTCAGACCATCAAAATTCAAAGAAGGGAAACACACACACACACACATACACACACACACACACGTACACATACACTCACACCCTCATACCATCACTACCATACCACTAACAACAGCATAAAAAGACACAGACTAACAGAATGAATGTAAAAATAGGGTTCATCCTTCATCTGCATCTAAGAAACACAGCTCAACATCAAGAATAGATATTACTTCAGCTAAAGGGCTGGAAAAATATCTTTCATACCAATGGATGCAAGGAAAAAGCAGGAGTAGCCATGCTAATATTTAAGAAAATAGACTTCAAGCCAAAACTAATTAGAAGAGCAAGGGAAGGACACTACATGTTCACCAAAGAAAGAAAATCAACCAAGAGGGCATTTCTACTCTTAATAACTATGCCCCAAACACAATGGCATACATGTTAGTAAAAGAAATATTACTATAACTTAAATCACATATTACTTCTCATATATTGATAATGGGAGACTTCAATATTTTCCTGTCACCAACAGACAGGACATTTAGACAAAAACTAAGTAGAGAAATGCTTATGCTAACAGATGTTATAAACTAATTTGACCTAATAAATATCTACTGAACGTTTCACCCAAACACAAAACAGTTCATGGAACTTTTCCCAAAATTGACTGTATACTTGGACAGGACATGAAGCAAAATCTCAACAGATATAAGAAAATTGAAATAACTTCCTGCATTCAATCAGATCATTGTGGATTAAAACTGGATTTTACCAACAACAATAGTAACAACAGAAAGCTTACAACTCATGGAAACTGAACAACTCTATACTAAATGAAAAACAGCTCAAGAAAGAAAGAAAGAGAAAAATTAAAGACTTTCAGAATTGAATGAAAATGAAATCAAAACATATGCAAACTTATTGGACATACCATTAAGGGTCTTCATAAAAACTGGAGAGATCTTATGCTAGCAACTTAACAGCACACCTGAAAGCTCTAGAATAAAAAGAAATAATCACATACAAGAGGAGTAGACAGCAAGAAATAATCAAACTTAGGCCAGAAATCAATAAAAATAAAAACAAAGAGAGCAATACAGAGAATCAATGAAACAGAGTTGGTTCTTGCTGAAAATTAGCAAGATTGCCAAACCCTTATCCAAATTAACTAAATCACAGAGAGGATATCCAAATCAACAAAAATGAAAAGAGGGACATGACACCAGACACTGTGGAAATACAGAGAATCATAGGGATATACTTTAAAAACCTGCACTCCAACAAACTGGAAAATCTAAAAAACATGGATAATTTTCTTGATAGGTACCACCTACCAAAGTTAAACTATGATCAGATAAGCAATTTAAATAGACCTATAATCTCTAGTGAAATAGCAGCAGTCAATAGAAGTAACCCACCCCCGCCCCTAAAAGGAAGCCTAGGGCTAAACGGTTTAAGTCCAGGGTCAGACTGTTTTAATATAGAATTTTACCACAGTTTCAAAGAAGAGGAAGAAAGAATGTAAGAACCAGAGGGTGTAGAGGATACTAGAACAAACTCCATTCAATCAACTGAGAAGGCTCATATTAACTAATAGAGACTGAAGCAGCAAGCACAGGCCTACATGGGTCTGATCCAGGTCCTCTGTATGCATGCCCTAGCTTTCAGCTTAGTGTTTTTATGGGACTTCTGAGTGTGTGAATGAGTGAGTCTGTAATTCTTGTGCCTTCTCTTGGGGCTCTTTTCCTTGTGTTGGTTTGCCTTGTCCAACTTCAATGTGATGGTTTTTATTTTATATTTTATTTTGTAATGTTTGGTTATTATCTAAAAATACTTAATTAGAAAACAAAACTAAGTGTAGGCAAATGCCTATGCATATACATATACATATGCAAAACCCCATATATTCCTCAAAGCTTCTTACTGAAGGCTTTAATTCTGTCATCACTATATCTTTTCCAGCCTTGCATTTGATGGGATGAGTTAGCAATAGAAGGAGGAAGTTGAAATTATCATGGATTAACAGTGAAACGGATTGTGATATAACATTTTAAAAACAACACTTGGTAATGTTTTATAGTGTTAAAGAAAAATTTACCAAGTCAACTGATGGTCCTTTTTTACTGTATTTACTCAAACCAAATGCAGGTCAGTATTCACATAAAAATATAGGTCACTCTCATAGCATACTTAGTATTAAAAACTAGCATGCATACTAGAGGAGGTAAATCACTGTCCTCAGTTGTCTAACTGCTGGTGAACTCACTGTGCTTTAATGGATGCTCTGAATACACGGTTTCACAGATGGTAAAGATCAATGCATCGTAAAACAAATAAAAATACATGGGAAAGTGACTTGGTACTCATGTGTGAGACATATATGCATGATGGTAGAGAAAATAAGTCACACTTAGGATGGTAGATATTGAAAGATGCCATTAATATGTTTTCTGTTTATTTTTTCAAGAGAAAACTGATAAGGATAAAACCAGTAGATTTTAGAAGATGATGGTAGACAGGAGATTGTTTGATTTCAAATAAACAAAAGTGTTTTTTGAAATAGTGTGTCTATTCTTTAATTTGAGTTTGGTAGTGGTTATACGACCATATACGTTTATCTAAAGAAAGATAATCTAGTGAGCCCCTAGATGAGTATATTTTACTGTACATAAGATATACCTTAATGAAAAAAATTAATGACAGAAAAACACAGAAGCATCTGTATGTTTGTATAGCCGTCAAGTTAGGTCCCAAAGGCAAGTTTAATTGCTACTGCTTAAAGTAAGTAGAATAAGGCTCCATGGTTGCTTCCTAGGGAGCTTATTTCCCTGATGCCTTTAGGTCTGTACAATTCCCTCTTGGTCCCCTGCACTGGCCTTTAAAATCCCAGTAAAATCTCTTGTATTACATAATTTAGCAGAGATGGGCTGTGCTACAGACACATTGGTAATTTATTTACTTTTCTGAATGGGAGAGTTAGCACAGGATAGACTCCTTCAAAGTGTATATTTTGATAGTCAGTGAAAATGAGAAGAAAACATTCTGAATCATAATTATACTGAAGGAGTTTAAAACTACAAGTGTTTTCTGAACTGTTTTATCAGGTAGCTTTTATTTGCTTTTCATAGACATATTTCTGTATTTATGATGTAATCAGTCCATGAATAAAGAAACAGATGTTGGAGTGAGGTAAGTGATATTTGTAAGATGTATCTAAAGGAGAACACCTTCAAAACAGTGTGCACATTTATTTTTGTAAAAGGAATTATTTCATGTATGTGGGTATTTTGCCTGAATGTGTCTGTGTACCACTGCCTGCAGTGCCTGAAGAGGGCATTATGTCTTTTGGAGTTACAGATGGCTGTGACCCATCTCATATTGGTTTGGGAATTTGTACCTAGGTCCGCTGAAACAGCCAGTGCTCTGAGCCACTGAGGCTTCTCTCCAGCCCCAAATTTATACATTCTTACATAACAAAGGTTTCAGACTTCTAAAGCCTAGATGCTTCATCTCTTTTATTCAAGGAAGTAGGTAAAAATTTCTATTTACTGATATAATTCTTTAAACTATGTGTGGGTTAATTTGCTTAGTTTAGTTTTCAAATAAATAAAAAGTAAGTGACCAATTCAGGAGCACAGTAAAAATAAATGCTGAGCAGAAAGTGGTGGTGCATACCTTTAATCCCACTACTCAGGAGGTAGAGACAGGCAGATCTCTGTGAATTTGACGCCAGCATGGTCTACAGAATGAGTTCCAGGATAGCCAGAGATACAACAGAGAAACCCTGTTTCAAAAAACCAACCAACCAACCAATCAATCAATCAGTCAAGGCTGCATGCAAGACTTGAACTCAGGTATGTGGTCCCAGGTTAATATTTTTCCTTCCATTTTCTCTCCTTGTCTTTGTGATCTTGGATCTTTTAACTACCCTGTTAGTAGTTATGTGTTACATGGTTGTAGTAGTTTGCTGCTGCTGGGGCAGCTCAGCAAGAAAGACAAAGAGGCATATTCATAGGTTAATTCCAAGCCTGACCTCAGCAGAGGGAACCACCATCATGGCAACTGCCATACTGGACAGTGGGTCTCTGAGCTTCTGAGTTCAGGTGTTTTTATTGATCTAGAATTCCTCAGGTTCTACTGAAAGCACATGAAGATCATGAGCTATCAAATATCCCCATGTTAATCCAACACCTGTAAACAATAGAAAATGCCAAGAACTAGGGTAGGCCCTCAGCCAACACTGCATAACACAATTATTTTATACATAACTGAATATAAAATTCCACAACATTTCCCCTTTTCTGTAGAAGACAAAAAAATTGCTTTATTTCTACAACACAATTTAACACTACGCAGCAAAACCATTTATAAGAGGAATAATAACAAGGGTTGCTAAGGCACATGACCAAATGAAACCAAACATCTATCAAGCTTTTTACAATGTCTTTGGACAGTAGAAAAATATTATCAATATCCAATTATCTGGGAATTCACTCATGATCTTCTGGGCTCCTCTAAAGAGCTTTGATCATTTCTCTGGCTCTGCTCTCTGAAGCTTGTCTTCCAGGCTCCCACTGGCTCCACTCTACTGCTGCTGCTATTCTTGGTGGTCTTACCACAGTATTGCCATCTCAAAAATTGTTGGGGTCCCGTGCTGCAACTGGGCTGCAATAGCTTCTTCTGGGCTTTCCTCATGATTCCAAACCTCAACTTCTTTACATGATTTCTTCAATCTGAGTCTTCAACTACTACAGACATGGCACCATCACCAATGACCTCCTCTGGCCCATCATAGTGCCAAGCCTTAGCAGCTCTCCATGATCATTCATGCCTTCAACTCCAACACCACCTGAGTAACTCTTATAGTACCAATTTTGGCTACCAGTATGAGCTACAAACTTGGTCAATTCTAGAAGACAGATTCTGTGTGTTGATCCCGAGGAAACACTTTCCAGATTTTAAGACAGAGTCTGGTTTGCAGAAAAAAGAACTGGTAAGCTTGTCTGCAGGAAGGGTTCCCTCATGGGGTAGAGTTCTAATCACCATAGCAGATGTGTCTTGTTAGGACCACCTTACTTCACCAGTATCTGGACAGGTTTGCACAAAACAAAACAAAACAAAACAAAATGGATTCTGTGAGGTCTGGAGTTTCTTTTTCTTTCTTCCTTGTCTCCATGTTTGCTGTAGCTGGTATGATGTCCTTGCCCCACTTTGGTTTGCCATTCTCAGTAGTTTGCTGCTGCTGTTGCAGCTCAATAAGGAAGACAAGGAGGCATATTTATAGATGCAATTCCTGCCAGACCTCAGCAGAAGGAATCATAGTCATGGCAAGTGCCATACTGGACAGTGGAACCCTGAGCACCTGTGCTCTGGTGTTTTTATTGGTCCAGAACTCCTCAGGTATTCTACTCATAGCATGTGCAGATCATAAGCAATAAACATCCCCACATTAATCCAACACCTGTACACAATACAAAACACCAAGATCTATGGTAACCTATCACCCAGTGGTGCATGAAACAATTATTTTATAAATAACTAAAAATAAAATTCCACAACACATGGTTGAATTTCTGATTTCAGACTTTTTACTTAAGATTAAATATCTTTTCTTAACCTGAGGTAAGGTAAACTTCCATCTGCTGTATACACAACTAGCAAAAATACTTTTGCGTTTGTGTGTATTTGTTGAGGGTTCCAGTATAGAGGCTAGAAGACAGCATTGGGTGTCATTCCTCAGGCAATGTCTGCCTTGTTCATTCATTTTATTTTATTTGGGATTAGATAGCGTATCAAGGGCTCATCCCTAAAGAATACTGATTCTCTCTCTCTCTCAGCAGCTATTAATTTCCTGTAGCTCTTTATCTAAATGTATGGACTTAAAAATATGATGCTTTATTAAAACTAAGATTATACTGGGTAGTGGTGAAGCACGCATTTAATACCAGCACTCGGGAGGCAGAGGCAGGCAGATTTCTGTGAGTTCAAGGCCAGCCTGGTCTACAGTGTGAGTTCCAGGATAGCCAGAGTTTAAAAAAAAGCTAAACTTAGAACAGCTTTGTGGACAGACAGTAGGGAATCATCAGTGCATGCGTGTTCTAATTTAAAATAATACTGCACAGTAACTAAGTCAATTAATAATTTTATAAGTGTTGATTTTCACTAAAATGTACCTGCGGTTAAAAGTTTGGCCAAGAACTATGCAGTTGAAATTGAAACTATCTATATCCAACTCTAGTATGATGATCTAAGCTAAAACTGAATTCAATGATATTCTTTCAAACCAGCGTACATGGATTTCAATTAAGAAATTCAATAGGAGTATTTCCCAGAACAGTCAATCACTTTGGTGAGAAAGCAGCAATAATGAGAATAGTAATAGCCAAATTAAAGACGACAAGACTTCCAGCATGTATTACACATGCAACCCCATATGTAGTCAACCCAACACAGAGATCCGTTAATTCATACTAGCAGCAATATTATAGCTAGTTCTTGTTAGATTTTACTAGACATCCAGAGTTTCTTTTTGTAGTTTACAATGTGTTATTTAATTATGACAATTAAGTTTGAAGATGGAATTAGTGAGATTCAGGTAAGTTGGAGTGAAAACAATATTTCCCAGTTTGAATGAACCAATATACAATACTCATTAGAGTCCTTTCTCTGACAAATGGTATGTCTTCCCTTCAGAACAGCTTTTGCTGGCTATGGACCTCTCTTCTGTCCTTACTATCCTCAGAAATCTATAGTGCATATCTCTTTTTAATTCATCATGAAGTCCAAAACTGTGTTACGAAGACAATAAAACTTGATTTAGATCTAATTAAGACCAGTAAACTTTAAAACCCAGATGAATTACCAGTAATTCAATCTTTAAGGTTTTGTGAAATGACCATGTACATGCAGGCATCTCTTTGATAGAATGATACCTTTTTTTTTTTTTTTTTTTTTTTTTTTTTTTTTTTTTTTTTTGCGTTCATACCCAGAGGGAGGATTTAACTTTTATTGAGATTTTCTTTTGAAAATCTCATGAATGTGTTGTCCATTGTTGTAATGCCTCTTTATAAACCCTCTCCCAGTTCTATTGCCTCTCTGCCTGCTTACAAGTCCACTTCCTACATTTATTCATTTTGAGGAACTTATGGTCTCTGTAACAGAATGTAGTAACTTACATCCCCACAAACAGTATATGGGTCCCCCCAAGTTATATTTTCTCTATATCCTTTCTAAAATGCTAATTAATAAATTAACATTTAGTAAATATCGATTCTAACTTGGATGACATAACCCATTGTATTTTTTATTTGAAATTACAATCTATTTTTGTTTATCTTTCTCTTCTGTTAATTTTCATTTCTATAGGATACTACTGGCTCCCAAATAATTGATGGAGAATTGTACCAAAGTGAGAGAGTTCATCCTCCTAGGACTAACCGATGCTTCAGGCCTTCAGGTCCCCCTCTTTATCATATTCACACTCATTTACTTCATCGATGTGGTTGGAAACCTGGGGATGATCATGTTGATTCTTATGGACTCTCATCTCCACACACCCATGTACTTTTTCCTCTGTAACCTGTCTCTCGTAGACTTGGGTTACTCCTCAGCTGTCACCCCCACAGTCATATCTGAGTTTTTCATAGTCTCCAAGGTGGTCTCCTACAATGCCTGTGCTGCACAGATGTTCTTTTTTGTGGGCTTTGCCACTGGAGAAAATTACCTCTTAGCATCAATGGCCTATGATCGCTATGTAGCAGTGTGTAAGCCCCTGCATTACTCTACCAGGATGACAACAAGTGTTTGTATTCATCTGAACGTTGGCTGTTATATCTGTGGTTTCTTGAATGCCATTTTTCATGTTGGAGATATATTTAGCCTCTCTCTTGGCAAATCCAATGTGATCCATCACTTTTTCTGTGATGTTCCAGCAGTTATGGCTCTATCTTGTTCTGATATACACCATAGTGAAGTGATTCTTGTTTTTTTGTCAACCTTTAATGTCTTCTTTGCTCTTCTGATTATCTTAGTTTCCTATTTTTTTATATTTATTACTATCTTGAAGATGAAGTCCAATCAGGGACACCAAAAGGCTTTGTCCACCTGTGCCTCCCACCTCACTGCAGTCTCCATATTTTACGGTACTGTCATTTTCATGTACTTACAACCAAGCTCCAGTCACTCAATGGACACAGATAAAATAGCATCTATGTTCTACACCATGGTCATCCCCACACTGAACCCCTTTGTCTACAGTCTGAGGAACAAGGAAGTCAACAACGCATTTAAGAAAGTAGTTGAGAAGGCAAAATTTTTTATATGAGTGAAATTTCAGATTGAAAATAATTTTTATGGCTCTCTAATATTCCTTGTGCATGACTTAGATTTAAGCTTCATAATTACAGAATTTCCTACCTAGAACATGCATCTCCTCAGAAGTCTGTTTTATATTAAAAAATACATTTTCAAATGTAATAGCTAAGTGAGAAAAACCAAGGAAAATTCTAAGAAATGCTAGGATTTATTTCTCATACGTCAGTAATGATATTTGATTTATTCACTCCATTTACATTTCTCATATTTCAATATATAGATACATGGTTATATATACATTTAAAACAGTGAAATGTGTGTGCGTGTGTGTGTGTGTGTGTGTGTGTTGTGAACATATACAGACCAAAATAGGAAATTTGGAGAAAAGCTTAGATTTCAATAGAAATAATTTAAGTAATTGATCTATAACATAAATTTCTGGCTTTCTTATTGCACTTATTTCTTCCTTATCTTTCTTTGACTGATACTTTGTTTTTAGTATTGAATACGTTAGATTGACTATACCATGTCTATTCATATATATTTGTATTGCTTCCATATTTTGGAATTCATTAATAAAGCACTAATAAATATATCTATGTCTTATTTGTTATTTTTTCAAACTCTCTTGTTGTCCTGTTGGTTTTCAGTTGGATGAAATAATCCACGTGAGAATGAATAATGTTCCCTAAGGGGCCTATTCTTCTTGGTCCCTAAGAAGATCCCCAAGAGGCCCATCCTTCTTAATCAGAACTGAATTCAATGTACAGACTTGCCTTGTAGGAGTATGAGTAGGACTCATCCATTTTGTTGTCTGGAAACACAGCAGTCATCCTAAACCTCTCCAGACTCAGTGGGAAGCATAGGGTCCTGAAATGTTCTCAGGGGACGCTTTCCCTTCATTGTACCTACTGCCTGTAGAGTGAGGCTGAGTTCTGTGTGCATGGGCTAATCTCACTGGGTTCTCCAAAAATGAAAGATGCATACCACCAGACAATTGAGTCAATTAAGAGTATATGAGTCCTCTAATCTTGGTCAGCGACCAAGAGCAAATTCTTTAGTCTCTTGGAGCAGAAGCTCCAAGATATAACATTTCAAACCGTTATAACATTTCAAAAGACAAATCTCACAAAATTCGCAGTTACATCAGTGATAGATAAAGGTCAAAGTCAGAGAAACCTTGCAACAGTTGTTTGTTTTGACAGAAGATAATATTTATCTTAGATACAACATGACAGTTAATTTTTAATTAAACATTAATTATTTTGGTTAATACATATGAATCATAGACAGGGTCATATAAATCCCAGATGTGTTGCTAAGGTAGATATTAGGGTAGAGAGCTGAGAAGTTTCTTAGTAGACACAAAATAGAGTCAGGACAAGATGGTGTCACCTTAGTCAGTTCATTGACTCATCCTATCTTCATATCCCGACTATAGATTCTCTATGCTCCATCCTAGGATATGCCTGCTTTACACTTTTATTGAAGTTTTCACTGATGTCTTCAAAATAACATGCACATAACCAAGTTCTTGACTTTACTTTCCAAATCTAAATTCTATTGTCTTTAGAATAATCTCTGAAATATAGTCTACAAGGACTACAATACTTCAGCTCTATAATCATGGTTGATCATTTTCTACAAAATTTCTCCCTTGCACTACATGGTTTTGCAACCCTTATCTTTGAGCACAGGAAGTGTTAATCCCACAAACGTGAGGAGAAAGATCACCAACTCAAATCTCAGTCAAATTAATTAAAGGAAGCAATCAATTAAAGCAAGCCTTTAAAAATTAATGTACACAAGTTGTCTCTCTCTAAAAGCAGGATCCTAGAAATCAGCATTGGATGTGGGGAAGAAAGGATTTTATAGCTCAGAGGTAGGAAATTTCCAAAGGAGGATTTGGCAGGCAAATAGGTGGGTTTATAGAAGCAGAGCATAAGCATAGTTGGTCATAGCAACCTCATGAAACAAAGACATGATTGTAAAGTGGTAGTCATAACAAGGTGGTCATGACAGCCTTTTGAAACAAAGACATGGTTCCCTTTCTGGAACAGGTAGTACAGAACCATTTTCAGTTGAAGTTACAGGTGGGAAATAGCTCAATCCCTGAGGAATAGAGATTTAATGATACACAGAAATGAATTAGTTTGTCTTTACTTCATTATAAGTCTAAGATGGAGGCAGGCTGGTTTATCAGAAGCACAGTTACAGTTCAAAAGCTGAACAGATTTCCTTTAGTCATTTGTCCAATGATGAATATTTAGCTCATTCTACCTCTAGATGCTTGTAAACAATGCCTAGGATCTATCTAATCCAAATTTTGACTTTAATTTGTAGAGACAAATAAGAAGGAAATTACCAGGCAGTGTGTTAACTTAATTTTTTGGGCAGCAACTTTACAGTTTCCACAACAGTTTTGTCCTTCCCTCAAATAGTAAGTACTTAAGCACTTAACCTTCATCAATACTTGTCAACTTTTACTTTCAAAATAGATATTTTAAGCAGTATTAAGTAATATGGATGTGTGGTTTTGTTTTCAGTGTCATGGTTATTTACAATGGTAAATATATTCCCCCAAAATCTATTGTCGGTCTTTGGAGAAATGTTAATTTTTAATCGTTTATTATTTTTTATGCAAGAGAGGTGCCGAAGGTTTATATTTTGGTTGTTGAAGTTTGTACCATAATTCCCATCAGCACTCTTCACCTCCTAGTCTTCCAAGGCTCATATATTGAAGTCTAAATTCTCCTGTATTGGCCCTGTTGGGAGATGGTGCAAACTTTAGAGGGTGGAGACTGATAGAAGGAAGTTAGGTCACTGAACATGTAGAAATGAAGAAGATATCGGGATCACATTCCTTCCCACTTTTCTTTGATTCCTTTCTGCCCTCAAACAAATTTTCCTCTGCTAGGCTTTAGGATTACCTTGCCATGATGCATTATCTCATCAAAGGTCCAAGGTCACAGGGACAAGTGGCTATGCACCAAAACCTCAGGAATCACAAGTAAAAATTTTCTCTATTTATACTTGATTTTCTCTGGTATTTTTCATAGTAGTAGAAACATTTTTTTTTGTGTGTGTGTCTGTAGCTTTATATCTTGGAAAATCATTGAAAAGCCCAATGATGTTTTCCTAATATGCTTTCTTACAGGGTTTTTGTATTTTATGTTTTAAATCCATTTTGAATTGGTTTTATATTATACATTAAAATAGATTATAAATTATGTATAATTGTGATTATTTCTTTATATGTGTAACTGTTCTAAGTTTCTGAATGAAATAAGTGATGCACTTTAAAGGAATGCATTAGCAGTGCACATGCTTAGCTCTTCATTTCTCTAGTACCCATTGAAATATTTTTAACCTAGATATCACTCAGTGTTTTTTTCCTACTTTTTGGCATATTGATTTCCTGAAAATCACACTTTTAAGTGAATTACTTAAAGTCAACTCATTACTTTCACTTGCTAGTAGTGTCTCATGAACTGACAACTAAAAAAATACTAAATATAAAATTACATACTATATCAACCATGGAAAGGAATTAAATATTGAGATAATGTGTAAGTTTAATACCCTATTTATTTTGCCAAGCTAGTTCACAAATGCTGACCATAAAATTAATGGAAAGAACTGTCAATGTCTATGTAGCCTAAATCATGACGTGTTCTGTAACATACATTTAACATGTTAATACAATATGAAATCTTCATGTTTTTAATTTGAATTTACAAAGTAAATTCAAAGTACTCAGTACTTTACCAAAAATATTATAACATTAACACTAATACTGCTACACGAAACTGGACACTTAAAAATAATTAAAATAGTGAATTTTACCATATGAATGTTCTTTTTAAATTTCAATTTATTCTTTGAAAATTTCATACATGTGTACAGTGTGACTTGATCATATTCATCCCTCTCTCTGCCCTTGCAACTTTCTCCAGGAGCCCTATGACATATAAAGAAAGTTAGATGGCATCTGTTCTTGCAATATTTTTTATGTTGGAACCATGTCAGTAG
Source organism: Cricetomys ansorgei (assembly GCA_026225945.1). NCBI lineage: Eukaryota > Metazoa > Chordata > Mammalia > Rodentia > Nesomyidae > Cricetomys > Cricetomys ansorgei. The sequence continues at coordinate 80,558 of JAMJFZ010000465.1, forward strand.
TTATTATTTTAAATGATACTTTTATTAACTGAACATTTCATGCATGTATAGTATGTATATTGATCATCTCCATGCACAGTTCTTGTTTCAACTTCCCCTTATCCCTTCATATTTCATATCTTTCTTGCTTGTCCACTCGACCATGGATAACTTACCGGTGGTCACATACCCAAAGAAAAGTGATTCTCCCCTCTTCAGCAGTCAACTGTCAATAGCTCCTCAGGTAAGGGAGCAGCTGTGGTGGCCCCTTCCCCATTCATGTTGTAATATTTTTTCTTTTTTTCTTTATTCTTCTCTCACACAATACATCCTGACCACAGTTGTCCTCCTCCAATCCTCCCAGCCACCAGCTCATCTCTCGCAGACCTACTCTTCCATTTCTTGTAGAAAAGAGCAGGTCTCCCAGAAACATCAACAGAACACAGAATAATAAGATACAATACGACTAGGTACAAACCCTCATATCAAGGCTGGATGAGGCGTCCCAGTAGGAGTTAAAGGGTCCCAAAAGCAGGCAAAAGAGTCAGAGATACCCACATCCCACTGCTAGGAGTCCCACAAAATCACCAAGCTAACAGCCCTAACATATATGCAGAGGACTGGGTGCAGACCCATGCAGGCTCCGTGCTTGCAGCTTCAGTCTCTGTGAGCTCCTTATGAGCCCTGCTTAGTTCATTCTGTGGCTGTGTTTTCCTGGTATCCTTGTCCCCACTGGGTCCCATAATCCTTCTTCCACCTCTTCCATGGGGTTCCCTGAGCTCCAAGAGGATGGGCCTGAGTGAGATCTCCAATTTGCGCTCTCTCTCCATTTAATGTTTGGTTGTGGAGTTCTGCATCTGCTTCTATCAGCTGCGTGAAGAAATCTCTCTGGTGACAACTGGGCTAGGCACTGATCCATGAGCATAGCAGAATATCATTAGGAGCCCTCCCTCCCTCCCTCCCTCCCTTCCTTCCTTCCTTCCTTCCTTCCTTCCTTCCTTCCTTCCTTCCTTCCTTCCTTTCCTCCTTCCTTCCTGTCGGTCTGTCTGCCCTGTTTGGTTCTACTCTAGGTTTCTGGACTATTTATACTCTCCCTCCTGCCCATCCAGGCAGTGCCAGACACCGGCTCCCTCCTCCAGTCATTGGTTGGCCACTCCCGTAAGTTCTGCCTCAACATTACTTGCAGGAAGTACAGTTTATCGGTTGAAGCTTTTGTTGCTGGATTGGTGTCCCAATCCCACCACTGAAAGCCTTACCTGGTTACAGAATATGCCTGGTTTATGCTCTGTATTCTCTATTACTATGAGTCCCTGTTAAGGTCACTCTTGTAGATTCCAGGGAGTTTCTGCTGTACTGGAAGAAGTCAAAGTATAATTATTTGCAGATGATATGATAGTACACATAAGGGACCTAAAATATTCTACCAGGGAACTCCTAGAGCTGATAAACATCTTCAGTAAAGTGGCTGGATACAAGATTAACTAAAAAAAATCAGGGGCCCTCCTACATACAAATGACAAATGTACTGAGAAAGAAATCAGGAAGCAACTAAACTCCCTTCACAATAGCCACAAATAATACAAAATATCTTGGGATAACTCTAACCAAGCAAGTCAAAAACTTGTAAAACAAAAACTTCAAGACTTTAAAGAAAGAAATTGAAACAGATCTCAGAAGATGGAAAGATCTCTCATATTCATGGATCAGTAGGATTATCATAGTAAAACTAGCCATTCTACCAAAAGCAATCTGCAGATTCAACACAATCCCCATCCAAATTTCAACACAATTCTTTACAAACCTTGAAATGACAATATTCAATTTCATATGGAAAATAAAAGACCCAGGAGAGCTAAAACAATACTGAACAGTAAAGTAGTTTAAGAGATATCACTGTTCCTGATTTCAAACTCTACTACAGAGCTATAGTAATAAGACCACATGGTATTTTCATAAAAACAGGCACAGACACATCGATGAATATATTTAATCAAAACATAAACATAAATCTGCATACATATGGACATCTAATTTTTGATAAAGAAGAAGACAGAAGTACACAATGAGAAAAAGAAAGCATCTCAACAAATGGTACTGGTCAAACTGGATGTCTGCATACAGAAGAATGCAAGTTGATCTATATTTGTCACCCTGCACAAAACTCAAGTCCATGTGGATCAACGACCTAAACATAGAACCAGATACATTGAATCTGATAGCAGAGAAAATGGGGACTAGCCTTGAAAATATTGGGGACATAAGACTGAACAGAACTCTGATAGCTCAGGCACTAAGTTCAACAACTTATAAATGGAACCTCAAGAAACAGAAAATCTTCTGTAAGGCAAAGGAGAAGGTCAGTAGCACAAAAAGGCAGCCTACAGAATGGGAAAAGGTTTTCACCAACTCCAAATCTGAGATAGAGTTTATAACCAAAATATATAAAGAACTCAAGAAATTAGATATCAACAAACCAATTAATCTTAAAATGGGATACAGATCTAAATTTATAATTCTCAATAGAGGAATCTCAAATCATTGAGACACTTAGAGAAATGTTCAGCATACTGCCCAATCAAGGAAAATGCAAATCAAAAACTACTTTGAGATTCCATCTTACACCTGTCAGAATGACAAGATCAATAACACAAGTGACAGCTCATGCTGGCAAGGATGTGGAGTAAGGGGAATACAACTCCATTGCTGAAGGGAGTACAAACATGTACAAGCACTATGGAAATCAATATGGCAGTTTCTCAGAAAAATGAGAATTGCTATACATCAAGACACAGCTATACTATGGGTTAAACCTCAAATATAATAAAAAAAGTGATTGGTTACCCCCATAACTTTCATGCCACTATTGTACCTGTGGGTTCATCTTGTCTGGCAGGTCAATATCCTAGTATTCAGGGTTCAGCACTTGGGTAATAATACGGATGTCATTTCCACTCAGCAGCCTGAATAGCACCTTCCACCAAATAATTTAATAATTAGTTTGGATTCTAGGCTACAGTAATTTATTAGAGCAGCTAAAGAAAGGTAACACAATATCTGACTTAGCTCTGACTTTCTCTGTAATGAACATGTATAAGATTAGTTTTAGAAAATTTTCAAGTGAGGTCATCTGTTCCTGGGCTTTTATCTGTGGAAATGTTGCTTATTTTTAATTCAATATATAATGTGTGTTTTCTCGCTGAAGTCAATTTTGGTAGTGTGAGCATTCCCCGATGTTTGTATCTTGTCAATGTTAAACATTTACTTGGTTTACAACTATTCATAGTATTCATCCGATCATAGTTGCTCATGTGAGGCTACTCTAATGATGACATGGCAAAAATCTTTGGATAAAACGAGATATCAGGGAAGCAGGATCAAAAGTTATCAAGGAGAAGCTCAGATGAATTTATTTAGATGATTGTGGACACATTAGCCTGACCATTATTCAGATAAGAGTCCCTAGAGGTACACACTAGAAAATAAGATATTTCTACATACACATTATGCAGCAATTAGAAGATGAGAAAGAAAAGTAATAAAAAAGATTGTGCACAATAAAAATAACCAGCTTAGTCTCCACAGACAGCTTAATTGCTTCTAGCATGTAGGATTAGGAAGCTTAGGTAATATCACAGAGTCACTCTCTAGAGGTCTCAAGGTCTCTGGGATTTTCACCCCAGATCTCCTTGTGTTGGCCTCTAATTGTAATGTAACTCAAATGATATCATTTTAGGAGGAACACAGTATGTCAAGGTTCATTGGTCATTAGTTACTTACCTGAATGACAATCACTTTTAGCACCTACAGGCTTTCTTAATCTGAGGATTTGCTAAGAGCCTTCAAGGAAGATCTAGGAAAATAAAGATAAAACCAAACTGATTGACTTTTAAATAACTTCTTCATGAGAAATTTTTATAGAAGTGCATTATGTATAGGCACAGTTTGTGACCGGCATGAAAGATACAATCTTACCGTGTTTATGAAGCAAATTAGGAGGAAATCAGAGGCTCTTCCAGGGAAACAAGAATTAATGGAGGATTGGACTTTAATCCTTACAAACACTCTTCCCTTCCTCATTTCCTGCATTAGAGAATTTGAGACAGATTGACCACTGCATGAGAGGGAGCTTCTCTCAGAGCGCTTACACTGCGTTCCATGACTGATCTGGGGATTTAGGATGCTATTCTAGATTGGCTGTTCTCTCCTAGGAAACTGGTAAAACTTCTGTTCTCCATGCAAATTTTTATGATTTTTGTATGCAAAACCATCATGGTAACTGCGTTTACTGTGAGGTGAGTTATTCTAAAGAAAATTAGTCTTTTTTTTTTTTTAAACTGTGGTAAATGTGAAAAATTCTATCATATGGCACTTCAGGATTCTTATAACACATTATGCTTGTTACTCAATAAGGATGAACAAAAGACCAAACATATGATGTCCTAGGTGATTAGGTTACAATCTCACAGTGTCAACTATGTGTATGCTTCTTATTGTAGAAAAGCAACAAGCAAAGATGACATCTAATCCTCAAATCAAACAAATGCTTTCTTCATGACTAGAGTCCTTTAAGTTTTGAATTGAATTTTAACTTTAATCCTATGATCTCATGCTAATTACCAGTAATACACCTTCACATGTTGACAGTGATGTGGATAAAATCATAGAGTTTTAATTAGGTTGAAGACAACTTTAACTCTTAAATCTTGACTCTTTTTAAACTGGATATATGATTTTAGGTTAATATATACATTTCAACTGTCAACTTCTTATAGTGAAGAATAAAAATGCTACCTAACATAGACACACAGAGACATACAGACACATATTTACATATACATCCTTATTACTTGTTTTAGAGCTGAGCATATTCTAAAGTGATCATGTATTGGTTAAAGATCAAAAACAATGTTCAAATCAGGCTTACAAATTGACATTTTGAGGGTGATAAGGTGAGGAATAGTAGTAAGAACTAGATGAATATTCTTTAAAAACTTCATTTATAATCAAGAAATTTAACATACTATTGTTACATGAGAAGACACTCAGATGCAATAGCTTGCAGAATGAAACTTGCAAGCAAAATAAATCTGTGAGTTAAAGACATCCCACATATCAGAAACACTCCAACTTATGGACTCTGGTTTGGCTAATATATGCCATTGATGAAAGATGGAATTTTATCAAAAGTTAATTATTCATATCAAAAGTAAAATACAGACTCAATCAGAATTATGCAATCATCAATCACATATGTGGAATAAGGACAGACTGAAAACACTGGAAAGCTTAGAAAATCCTAGTGTCTCTAGTATAGCACAGACTCAGTTTGAAGATAGAATTTTAGTTTTAGTTTTTATTATTTAAAGCAATTTTTTAAATTTAAGTACATTTTGAACATATTCTTCCCCTCTCCCAAGTACTTCCAGATTGGAAAGAGAAACTTTAAGATGGCAAATCTTTACTCACAATCAAAGTCCTGTGTATCAGTATTCACTTTTATGAAACCAATGTACAAAACACCAGGAGAGCATAATAGTAACACAAGAGGCAACACTTATCCAGGCGTGCTTAGCTCGTGACATCTATTGCCCTTTTACATATTATCTGTTTAATTCTCAGGGTAACATTTCTAAGCAGGTTTCATTACTGTCTTCATTTTGTAGATGGGGATAAGATGCTCATGGAATTTTGTTTGGGACCAGTGATTTCTTGGTAGTAAATGTCAGACCTTTATGCATCCTTTACAGGAACATGAGCTCTGTATCTATATGTAATGACAGATCTTCAGTAAGAATATCTCTGAGGTTCAAGATTTCCCACAAGTCATTTATCCCACCACATGTACATCTCCTCTGCAGAGATGTAGCAGGACAATTCCAAATATCACCTTGAATTATCTTAAGTCTTGTCTGGGTTTGTTTCTTATTCCCTTAATGAAAAGCAAATACTTAGTAGACAAGACAAAGGTGCCACCTGAACAATCACTCAGTTCACTAAAAACTCTAAACAGAAACTGAACCAAAGTAGAAATTGTATGTTGACATAAATTCAGCTAAATATAGGTAGGAAGTAGAAATGACTTGGACTAAGTTAAAGAGTGACTTGAATTATGAAAAGAAAACATCAAATACGGCTTGTGTTAATATGAATAAATGACTCTACCTCTTGTGATTCTTAATTGATATGATTAGAACAGGATGTCAAATACAAAATTCTTTTGACAAGAAACAATGAATACACCATAAAGATTGTATTGGAAATTCTTGGCAGATGAGAAACGTGATTGGCTAGAGAAATGCCTTAGATGATAGAATTGCCTAGAAAATAACTTTTTATTCGATTATTAAACTGTTCATACCATAGCTAATATACCTATAAAGTTTAAATTAGGTAGAACATTGGGTAAGATTCCACAGATTACAATAGCTTGTAACCTTGTATAATTCAAAATCATTTATTTCAAGCAAATGCTTTTCTAGAAAATATTTAGAAAGTACATGTTGCTTGATAAGGTAAAGGAAATACATGCTGTATTTGTACTTTTCAATTTCAACTCATCTTTATCTTTTTGTAACTTTTGGCTTTTTGAATCAGAACATCCATTGATTCTCTAGTGATCATGATGGAGAACAGGACAGAAGTGACACAGTTTATCCTCCTGGGACTCACCAATGACTCAGGCCTGCAGCTTCCCCTCTTCATCACCTTCCTCCTCATCTACACCATCACTGTGGTGGGGAACCTGGGGATGTTCCTGCTGATTCTCATGGAATCTCGGCTCCACACGCCTATGTACTTTTTCCTTGGTAATCTATCAGTGGTGGACTTTTGTTATTCTTCAGGTGTCACTCCGAAAGTCATATCTGGGTTTCTAGTAGGAGACAAAGCCATGTCCTACAGTGACTGTGCTGCTCAGATGTTCTTTGTTACAGGCTTTGCTACTGTGGAAAATTACATGTTGGCAGCAATGGCCTATGATCGCTATGCAGCAGTGCGTAAGCCCCTACACTATGCCACCACCATGACAACAGGTATGTGTGTATGGCTGATTGCAGGCTGTTATGCCTGTGGCTTCCTGAATGCCTGCCTCTATACTGGGGATGCATTCAGTCTCTTCTTCTGTGAGGCTGATGTTATCCATCATTTTTTCTGTGATATCCCAGCAGTCATGGTACTCTCTTGCTCTGACAGACATGTGAATGAGCTGATTCTTGTATGTGTAGCCAGCTTCAATATCTTTTTTGCTCTCATAGTAATCTTAATTTCCTACCTAATGATTTTTATCACGATTCTTAAAATGCACTCGGCTGCAGGACATCAGAAGGCCATTTCCACCTGTGCCTCTCATTTCGCAGCAGTTTCTATTTTCTATGGGACTGTAATTTTTATGTACTTGCAGCCCAGCTCCAGTCACACCATGGACACTGACAAAATGGTATCTGTGTTCTATACCATGGTTATACCCATGCTGAATCCCATGGTCTATAGCTTCCGGAACAAAGAAGTTAAGAGTGCATTCAGAAAGATTGTTTTTAGGACAAAATGCCATGTATAATATTGATCTTACACATTTGAAATATGAATACCTGTATTAACATCTCTCACATCTTTTTCACTGAATATGATTAGTTTGTTACCTATCATCCTTTGTCTATCTATTTAAATATCCATCCATCTATCCATCCATCATCTGTCTGTGCATTTGTGTGTGTGTGTGTGTGTGTGAGAGAGAGAGAGAGAGAGAGAGATTCCATAGCATTCATGTGATGGCTAGGGGACAGCTTGTAGAAGGCAGTTTGTTCTCTTTCTACCACATAGGTTCTGAGGATCAAAGCTGGGCTCTCAGCTTTAGTAACCAGTACCTTTACTCACTGAGAAACCCTGTTAATCTTGAATAATATTTGAAAACTGTCAATTTGACCTGAATGTAGACCCATGTGGGCCCTGTTCTTACTGCTCCAGTCTCTGTGAGCTCTTATATGCCTTTCTTTGTTGATTCAGAGGGTCCTTTTCTCCTGGTGTCCTTCATCCCCTCTGTCTCTTATAATCTTTCCTCCTCTTCTTCCATGGAAATGCATATATATGTATACATATATACATATATACATATATATATATTATTATATATATATATATATATATATATATATTATGGCCATTAGCTTGGTATTTTAAATGGACTCCTGACTATGAGAACAAGTTGGTCTCTGAGTCTTTCACCTGCCCTTAAGACTCTTTCCTTTCTGTTGGGTTGCTCTGTCCAACTTCATTTTGAAAGTTTTTGCTTCATCTTGTTATATCTTATTTTGCCGTGTCTGGCCGTTGTCTTGTAGAAGGCTTTTCTTTTTTAATGAGAGTCAGAAAGGGAGTGGATCCAAAGGGGAGAGCATAGGGAAGAAATGAGAGAAGTTGAGGGAAGGGAAACTATAATAAGGATATATTGTATGAGGAAAAAAACCAATTTTCAATTAAAAAAGAAAACTGTCAGATTGAAAGGAAATTCCAATTTCCCACACTACAAAGGTCAGTGCATATGTCCAGAAATGACAGTCTTACTCTGTTTGAGCTGGACTATAGAAGGATTTCTGGTGGACAGATAAAAGCCTAAAGCCAGCATTTGCCAGAAATCAGAAAAAAAAAACGGCGTTCTTTTTGTGAAAAAGGACAACTTCTCTTAGATATACATGTGGTTGCATATCAAAGTCCACGATGGCCTCCAGACTCCTTTGGTCCCTACTCACACATATTTATTATGAATTTCAAAGTCTACTCTAGCCTCTTGACCCTTCTCACCTCCCCTACTCCTCTTCCAATATACTCTAAGGCTGTTGCAGTTCACAAGTTTCCCTCTTCTCAGATACCCATTGGTTCTCTATATAAGGCAAATTTTTCCTTCTGTCCTTTCAATTGGAGCTATTCTCTTTCTTGCTCTTCTTGATTCTCTTGCAGATAGCCCTGGTCATGTTCATTCTGAATCTTATTCCTTCTGCTCTGGACTAATCTAGATGTCTCTGGATGTTCTCTCTTCTCCACAGTAAAACCTTCACCCAAGTCGCTGAGCAGTCATTTCAGTGGTTTCTTTGCTGTGCTCTCTGTTACAAAAACTGACACTGAATTCAGTTTCTTGAATTGACATTTTACAGGAAAATAGATAATCAGAGTCTTAATGTCTGAATGAGAATGTAAATGGTGCAGTGGTTTTTCTTAACAAATATAACAAAATATAGACGGATTAGTTCATCTTTCATCAATTTATTTTTACCTTATACCAGTGCCAATGTTTGCAAAATAAGAAAGAACATGCAGAAAATTCATGATAAGTGATGACACACAGACACAGATGTGGCCAGGTTTTTTTTTTCAGTATGAAATGTATTTTGCCTTTATGTGGTAGTTTTATGGTTTAGTTTAACTTAATTAAGTAATACTTTAGTAATAAAAAAGTATTCTTGTCAAAAGTGGTTGTACACCAAAGGAATTCTCAGAGTTGAAGAAGCTGAAGTGCATGGATTAATGGTTTGAGACTAATTTAATTTACACAGCAAGACACTGTCAAACATCAGGACAAAAGAAAAACTTGGAAAAAAATCAGTAACTAAAATGTCCCAAACCGTGTCTTTCTGAGTGCTTGTAATAATGTTTTTTTAATGTAATTACTCTTGGAAGCAGTGGACTAACCAAGGAGGATCTGCACTAATCATTGTGGGTGCCCAGCATTCACCTGAGAGAGCTCACCTAGATAGAATGAAGTAAACTCTCTCCTCCCCTCCCCTTCCCTCCTCTACCTTCCCTTGTCCCTTTCTCAATCCATCTCTTTTTTTCTCCGTGTCTTCCTTTGTGTTGAGAGAGAGACAACGGTCTTCTGTCAAATCTAGGTACTCGAGCTACTGGATCTCAAGCCCTTGGTCTCTCCTTCCAGCTCCCCTTTTTCAGGTCTTTGAACTGTACCTTAATTACCTACCTGCCTTCTTGGTCTTCTTCTAGGCTTCAGAGAAAGCACAATGGGTAATTTTGGTTTATAGACTCAATTGGACTGATGACAAACAGTAAGTCTATGCACAGGCTTTGTCACTTATTGACTGTGGAGTGCTCATCCTTAAAGAAGTCATCCATATCACCCCCTCCTGCAACTAAGGATCAGGGAATATTATAAAAGAAGGGGCATAAAGTCTGTTAAAAGCCAGAGACTGGGAGGACTTCTGTGAAACAGTTTCTTCTAGACATGACATAGCTGATGCACCCATGAACTCACTTGGATTGTGGTTACCTGAATAAGACTGGGCCCTCAACGTTCCCTCCTGGAAGGGAGAAAGGCTCATGAGGCCCCACCTTTCCTTGAGGACACTTAACAGTTAATGTTGGATGGGACATCAAGTTTTTCAGTAAGTTACTCATGCTCTACTAAGCAACGTCCTACCAATACTCATATAAGCAAACTTATTTTAACTCAGTGGGCCACACATAAAAGATATGAAGTTTAAGGAAGAAAACTTGATGAGAAGAAAGCTTTCGCTGGGAGAATTAAGAGGGGATGAGGAAGGGTAAATAGGATGAGAAGGCCTAAAATCCATTATACATGTGGATAAAGCTGTTGAATAAAATTTTTTAAAAGAATTGTCTTTTAATATTTAATTTTTGAATTTAAATTTAAGCCCAATATTTTCTATTTCTTCTACAACTTTAGTCTTTTTTTCTCGGCCAATGTATACACTAGTACTTCACTCACCACAGGAACATCCCCTTACAAGATCTATTTTCTTTAAAGACTTTATGAACACACTGAATTTGCTTACTAGTTCCTTTTCTATCTTCTCCAACTAAATCACTTAGCAAGAGATTGTCTAGGTTAGGCTGACCTGTGGGATGTCTGAGGGAGATTGTCTGGATTTATTGGAACACCTGTACACCATGGATGGCATGGGAGGAGATCCTGGATTTTTTGAGTGGGAAAGTGAGATGAACTTCCAGCATTAATTCACCATTTATGCTGTTGATTGTGGATGAAATTTGAGAAGCTGCTATAGGTTACTGTTCCCTTGTATTCCCAGTGATGATGGACAATAACCTGGAACTGTGACCCAAATTAACCACCTAACTTATAAGTTGCATTTGTCAGAACATTTTATTACAACAACAGGAAATGAAACTGAGGCAGGACACAGTAAATGGGAAACTGAATAAGGGAAAAGGGAAACACAATAAAAGGGAAGCTCAATATCTTTGTGGAGTATAGATCAAAATTCCTCAACTTGATATTTAGAAATTGAATCCAGAAATTCAATAGAATAATACTTACCATGATCAAATGGGATCTACCCTAAAGATAAATAAAAATCGAGAGTCTAGAATTAAACTCATGTTTCTACAACCAAATGATACTTGAAAATTTTGTAAGACAACACACTGGAACAAAGAAATGTCTTCAGTAAGTGATACTGGAAGACCAAGATATTCACACAAAGTAGAAAACTACACACCCTACAACTTTACAAATACAAAATATCTTCAAAATAAATGAAAGATGTCAATGAAAGATACAAACTATAAAAATACTAGAGGAACATATAGGGAGACACTTGAAGATGTTGCAGTGCAATAGGTGGAGTGTTTTCTTCTTTTTTCCTTTGGCAGAAAAACACACAGAAAGCATAAACAAGTAAAAACAAAAAGAAAAGAAAAAAAAAAACAGATTGTCTACAGATAGAAAGAATCTCCTTGGTGAAGATAATAATCTACACAAAAAGGAAAAAATTACAGAATTTGAAAAATTAGCCAAAATTACATATCTGAGAAGCCGTTCATTTCCAGACTATAAAAAGAGTTACAAAACTCAATAGTAAATAAAAAATGAATAGGGACTGACAAGATATCTTAGTGGTTAAAGAAGCTTGTTTCCAAGCCACATGATTTGTGTTAAAGTCCTGGGACTCATATATGGGATCTGATTTCTCCAAGTCATTTTCTAACTTCCACAAACACCATAAATGAGTAAATGAAAACATAAACATAAATATAATAAAAATTTTAAAATTTAATTAGTGTTCAATAGAATGAAGCAGACACCTTTTAAAAAACACCACATAACATTCTTTAGAGAGTACTATAAGGGACAGCTCAGAAAAGAATGATTAATAATCAATAGATATAATAGTTACAGTTAGGAAGAAGAATCTGAGATATGCTTTTGGGCAGGAGGGTTAATATAGACAACAATATAGCATTATATTTTTGAAAAGGCTAGAAGAAATGAAAATAAAATGCTAGAAGGAAGGACTTTGAAAGTTTTTACCACAAAGAAATACTGCTTGAGAAGATAGGTATACTTAACCTAACTTGAACATTTTACAACACACATTACGCATAGAAACTTTGCATGGTACCTCATTAATATGTATGGCCTTTGCGTTTGATTCATTCATTAAAAAACAAATATAATTTCTAAGATACAGTAACCAGTTTGGTCCCCAAGGCAGGTTAATTGCTTTTTATTTAGGAAGGCAGGATGAGGATCTTCAGATATACTCAGGGGAACTCTCCAGTGTTCTCTGACTGTCTATAATTTTCTCTACCTCTCCATGCTCTAGCCTCTGAAATTCTAATGTGACACACCAGAGGACACACTGCGTTCCATGCTCCATTAGATGCTATTCGAAATGCAGGTCTTTTGACTAGCCTGAAGATTAGCTATGAGCCTTCAACCAATGTGAGGGAAAACACTCAAGGGTAAAAAAATCACATTGATTGACTATTATCTAGAAAGCTCTTCATGGACTTCCTACGGACCTCTGTTTTTTTTCATATACAGACACAACCTGTGAACTATGGGAGAGAAGTAATCTTACCTTGGTTTCCTGGTATGTACTACTAATAAGGGGGTAAGTGACTCATCCATGGGAAAAGGAGGAACAAACACATGGTGAATCCAGATCTTGGTCTGTGTGGCAATTCTATCTTCTCCTCTTGTTTCAGGAAAGCTGGAAGCATTGATTACTTCCTAAGAGCAAGCTTTTGGAAGAGGATTTGTGAAATATTGCATAGTGAATTTTTAAGATTTTCAGACTGACCATTCTGAGTAAAATATTTCCTACTAAAATCTGGCTATCTACATTTCATAAGCATCTTAGTGAGAAATATACTTCATAGAAAGGAAGTGGGCTGTGTATACTTACTGTGAGCTACTTGAAAACAGTTGTTTAAAATAATTTCGAGGGACAAAACAGTTTAAAGGCTACAGGTTATTCTTGTAAAACTAGTTTTGAAATGCAGAATTTAGGTAATGATGTCAAACACTACAGGAGATTTAATGAATCCTATAATAAATCATTCTTTCTCAGAAAAAATATAAAATGTAATTTATTTGAATTAACTTTATTTTGTTCACTATAAGTTTGATTTAATTGGAGATAAAAACATTCATAAAGTACAGAAACTTGGTAGATAAAATAATTTTTCTGCATGCTGATGAAGGGTTAGAAATAAAAGAATATTCTCTCAAACGTATTTCAACCCTTGTGCCATGAGGTTAGGCTCACTGTTGGATAGACTCTGTAATGCTTGCATCTTGAATGTTTCTCATACTATTTCTAAAAAATTCTGATTACCATGTACCTTCAGATCCTAAGTTTTCCTACAAGTAATGTAAAAAGTACTATTTTCTATTCTACTTCACACCCCCCGCCACACACACACACTGCATTTATAAGTAACATAGCAAATTCTGAAAATTGTCATATTAGATAAGATTGGAATTAGATATTTTCAAGGTATAGGTACATAACTAGGGAGGTCAAAAGTTCATGAGAACATGATAGGAGATCATAGTTAGAGTGGATATCCTTCCAAATATGCCAAACCAATCAACAATAAGTATCATTCGACTATAAGAAAATTACATTTGTGATCTAAACAAATTACTGGGAACTTGGGCTCTTTGGTCTCTGTTCTGGCATTGGGATGATATCTTAAGAAAAAATAAAACTGAAAACTAAGAAAAGAAAAATATTTTATTTAAAATTAGGGATTACATGAATGGAATTTTGGAAAAGAAAGCAGTCCATATAAGATTACATGACCAACACTGAGATGCTTAGTGTGAAAATGAAGTAAGGATCATGAAAAGGCACAGGTAGTCCCAGGGGCCAAATGCAGAAAGGACAATTTGAAGAAAGAATTTCCAAGACTTCAACTTACCCAGAACTAAAGCCCTGTATGCTATTATTACATAGCAATGAAACAAGATCAGCACTCGTCACTAAGCCAAGTTCAACAGCCAGAATCTTATTGCCTTTGGTACACTATTTTATGTCTTGCAATAATACCCAGGAGTAGGCCTCCTTACCATCTTCGTTTTTCAGGTGGCAATATAGTATTTACAAGAGTTAGGTGAGCATCAGGTCTTTCTTGGTAGACAGTGGATGATCTGGTATGTTTCCCTTCCCAACATACCTGTATGTTCAACTAATCTGGTATGTACAACATTGAACAATATTGATCCAACTTAAAGCCTTCTCGATTTGATCACAACTTCATGCTTCTGGATATAATATCTTGATCTATCTATTAACTAGAAATGCTATGTTACAGGCATGAACATTTATGTGTGAATGGTCAGTTAATTTGTAATTCAAAGCTTATTTCATTCACAATCTTCTAGTATACAGAAAAAAGATTTCTTGATTAGGGATTACGCACTTACTTGATCTCTAATGAAACAAATATTATAGTGACCAGGATGAAATTATCACAGCGTGCTCCTCAGTTCACTGTGATTAAACAAAAGAAAACAACTATTCAGTATAAGTAACTCAGAATATTTTAGGCCATTAGCTTAAAGATTTACAAGGAAGTAGAACAGAAATTGGAAATCCTGTTATTTAAACATGCACACAATTTATATCTTTTGTGCTTCATTTTTGCATGGATATAAAATTCATCAAAGTCATAATGTTATTGATAAGAATATACTGTTTCTATAGTAGCTCTTAGCCTCTAAGCTCAGAAGTGTTAGTTTTACAGAGCTGGGAAAAGGTGAACTGGTGCATTGATATATTAAAATAAACCATTTTGATGCAGTTACTAAACTCTGCATCTATCTACCGAATATATATTATTTTGATTTTTGGTAGAAAATCACTTAAAATTCCACAGATTACAATTTATTTATTATCCTATTAAAGTTTGCTTTAAATTAACTCTTTGTTCATGGATGTTTTGTCTACATGTATGCCTGTGCACAATGAATGTCTTGTGCTTCAGGAGGCTAGAAGGGTGTGTCAGATATCCTGGTACTGAAGCTATAGGCGCTAGCCCTTTAGGCGCAGAGTCCTTTGGAATAGAACAGCAGTGCTTGTAATCACTGGACCATCTCGCCATTCCCTTACTCTCATTTTTGTATTTTAAATCATTTCAGGCCTTTTGTGATTATCTGATATTGATGGAGAACAGGACAGAAGTGACATGGTTCATCCTGCTGGGACTCACCAATGATCCTCGCCTGCAGCTTCCCCTCTTCATCACATTCCTCCTCATCTACATCATCACCCTCTTGGGGAACCTGGGGATGTTCCTGTTGATTCTCTTCGACTCTCGACTTCACACCCCCATGTACATCTTCCTCAGTAACCTGTCCTTAGTTGACTTTTGTTACTCTTCAACAATCACTCCAAAGGTCATAGCTGGATTCCTTACAGGAGACAAGATCATGTCCTACAAAGCTTGTGCAGCTCAGATGTTCTTTTTTGGAAACTTTGCTGATGTGGAAAACTACCTTTTGGTCTCAATGGCTTATGATCGCTATGCAGCAGTGTGTAAGCCACTACACTATGTCACCACCATGACAACAAGTGTGTGTGTATATCTAGTTATTGGCTGTTATATCTGTGGTTTACTGAATGCTTCCATCTATACTGCGAATGCATTAAGTCTTTCTTTCTGTGAAGCCAATGTGGTCCATCATTTTTTCTGTGACTTTCCAGCAGTCATGTCTTTATCCTGCTCTGATAGACATATCAATGAGATGGTTCTTATTTATGTAGCCAGCTTCAATATCTTTTTTGCTCTTATAGTCATCTTAATATCCTACATGTTCATTTTTACCAACATACTAAAGATTCACTCAGCTACAGGATATCGAAAAGCTCTCTCCACTTGTGCCTCTCACTTTACAGCTGTCATCATTTATTATGGAACAGTCATCTTCATGTACTTGCAGCCCAGCTCCAGTCACTCCATGGACACAGACAAAATTGCATCTGTGTTCTACACCATGGTCATCCCCATGTTGAATCCTCTGGTCTATAGCTTAAGGAACAAGGAAGTGAAGAATGCATTCACTAAGATTGTATTAAGGTCAACATAATGTTTACGGCTTTGGATTTATGTTCTTGGAGTGCATAGAATCAGGTTTGATTCCTCTCCACAGAACTCTATATTGAATCACAATTTCCTTCTACACTGAATTCAAGAACTTGAAGTGACTTCTTTATCTTTCTAATTGTGTGTTGGCTGATGAAACTATGATATCTTGTTCAAAGGAGTGAAACATGAATACAATGTCTGCAGTAACTTTAGGTCAGATTGTGAAGAACATAAAGAATTATAGAACTATATTATTATATTCAATCATTTTCCATACAATATTTTTCCTGACATACAAATACAAATCTATGCAAGCATGTGTATAAAAATCCTGTTAAAGAGAAGACACACTCATAGGTTTCTTATGAAGACTTACACACATGAAAGTCAGCAAATTTCCAGAATAAAATGTAACACTGGTATTTGTGTTATCTGTCTGCTTTTGTGTTCATTTACTCTGCTCATTTCATATAGCTATGCCTATGTACATAGAAAGTATTAAATGTTTGTTTAAAGGCTAGAATATGAGGTATCATTCAAAAAGTGCTATGTGAAACAGGCAGACTTAGTTACTTAGTTAAAAATATCAGTTGTCATCTTCTTCCAAATCATTGAGGGATCACTAGGATAGATTTAAATGTAATGAAAAAAATAGCTACCTCCTCCTTTTAATGAATTATTGAAGATCTACCCTCACCCTCTCCTCTCCCCTGCCTCCTTGTTTTCTACATGTCCAAGATATACACTAATTAACACTTTTCCCTCCCTGTTCTCAGGTTTTTGTTTCCACCTGAGACCTTCAATGACCTTTCCAGGCTCTTTGTCTTAGAAATGGTTCAGTACAGGTCTAAATGACTTTCCTAATCTCATGAAGTTACAGTAAACCCTATATCTTCAAGGCTGGGAAGATGACAGAGTCGGTAAAGTGCTTGCTGCACTGACATAAGGCCATGATTGTAAATCCCCAGCATCTGTGTGAAACCAGGGCATGCTGCCATGTGTCTGTAATCCTGTTCTGGGTCGGTCTGAACCACTGAGATTACTGTGGCAAAGACTTGGAGATGGTTAACTGCTGCATACTTAAGGGAAGGATATATAGTACTACCAATAATACAAGTAATCATTGGGGCATTCCACACCCTGCTACTGAGTGAAAATTCTAAAGAAATGCAATCAGTTCTTAAAAAAAAACAAAATAAAACTAAACAAAACAGGGACACTACACAGTTTTTGTAGTATTAGTTGCAATACACAGGGAATGGAAAAATCTTAAATTTTCCTCAGCTGATGACAGGATAAAGAAAATCTGGTATTCAAATGACTTTATATAATATATACTAATGAGCCATATAAATACTCCATGATTGATAACAACATGAATGTGACTGAGATCATTACTATTTAAGCAGTGATGAGGAGATAAAGGAGTCGAGAGGGTGGGCTAACTAAATGTAAGTTATATGAAGAAATCACATGGGAACTTCTTTTTCTTGAATTTTTCTTTTTTCCTTTTTAGATTAAAATTACATCATTTATCCTTACATCCTTTCCTTTCTCTAAACTCTCCCATATATCCACTTCCACTCTTCTTAAAATTTATGGCTTCCTTTTCACTAACTGTTATTTCATGTATACATTTACACATATGTACATTTATATTTCTAAGTATAAGATTTTCAATCTGTATAATGTTGCTTGTATGTGTTTCATTTTTCAGTGCTGTCTGGTACTGGATGACCAATTGTTGTGTCCTTCCTTGGGGAAAACTAAATTTTCTGTTCCCAGCTTTCCTCAGTTGCCTATAGTGTTTTTGTGTTTAGGGTTGAGGCTTCATGGGCTCTTCCCTGTTCACTTTGGCATGCCCACTGATGTCATCTTTATTCAATTCATGTTTGTCCAGTCCTGTTGATGAGACTTTATGGGTCTAGCTTTTGATGTTACTAGGAGACAGGTTGTCACAATAAACTCCCTGATCCTCTGGTTCTCACTGTCACGACATCTGATTCAGCAATGTTTCTTGAATCTTAGGTACATGGGTATCTTGTAGATGTATCTGTTGGAACTGGGCTTTGAAATGATGCATTTTGATTGGCTGTGCTTTTTGGTATTTGTGGGAGGAGGATGAAGAGGAATAGCAGAATATAAGTGATCTCATAAGGAAAATGATAAAAGGGGACTCTTTAGGGAGGAGAGAGAGATCAATGCCAAAGAAAGAGAGTGGTGGTTAAAAAATGAGGAGGTCTTTAAAAGTCACAAGCAATCATACTATTAACAGTGTGCCTAAAACACAGCTCCATATGTCGAAATGTAGTATATGAAACTCAAATTATTAATAAAAGTGTTAAAAACTCTATAATACACATAATTCAGTATGCAAACAAACATACATAGGTTTAATAAACTTTGCTCATATAGGGTAACAACACTTTCTCCAAGAGCCAAAGACCACTTAACAACCCCTCTCCCCTTTTTAAAATTTCCAATGCAGTCTTTTATTCACTGTGTGCTAATCATGACATTTACATATGTATACACGAGGAAAAATGGAAATAAAGCATTATATAGTTTATTGCAAATTGCCCAATGGTAATAAGGCAGTACAGAAGGAAAACTAAGTATCACTTATTGATTTCTGAACTTGGTAAATTGATACTTCCCCAGGCTTGATTTCCTCAGCTTTGAATAGAAATAATAGTATAGAGTCCAGTGTGTGTCACAAGGAAGGGAGCATCATATGAGGCTCTTGGAGCAGTGCCTAGCATGTATCACGTATTCAACAAATATGAAGACTGACTCTAGAAGAATCTGCCCATAAATTGCTCTATTTATTAAAATTAAGGATGAATACTAGAGATCAGCTCAGGATCATGGAGTTTTTCTTAACATTGTTTTTCTCAAAGTATAAAAATATTCAACTCTTTTCAGGGAAAGCTGGCATTGGGAACCAGTTTGTGTCTAGGTAGGTTTGCTAGGTAGTCCTTGTTATCAGAGCTGAACATTCATTTTATTTTAGTTTTCTCACTTATTGAAGAAACAGAGCTTACTTTAAAATATTTAGAAAGGGTACGAATTAGCTATGATCCTTTACTGGAAGAGAGTTACTCTTTAACTTAATTTTTTATTACAATTATTTATGTACGTTATGGAGGTGTGCATGTAGACAAATGCCATGGTTCACAGAGGTCAGAGGACCAGTTCAGGAACTCAGTTTATGTTTTCCAGTGTGTTTGGCTCCCAGAGATCAAACTTGGTTTGTTAGGCTTGGTGGCAGAGCCTTTACCCCCTGAGCTATTTCCCAAGTCTTACTTAATATTTTTGCTTTTTCCTACTTGAATGGTTTTTGATGGAGTTCTGACCACAGTAAACCTGTGGTTTGCACTTCAACTCTTCAGAATTGTTAGTGACTGTAGGCTGATGACACATGTTGTAGGGCCAGACTCTGTTGGGTCAGATTCACTTCCCCATTTGGGTCACACCTGTGACCTACACAAGCCATTAACTCTCTTTTGGCCAATTTCACCAAATTTTAGGATAAGAACATATTTAGCTTCACAAAAGTACTGTGAGGATTAAATGGAATAATAGACAAAGATTTAAAATAGTTGTCATCATGTCAATATTTTCAAGTGTTCAGCTATAGTCATTTTATTGTGTATAGGTTTAAACTCCTTAGTCATAGTTTTAACCACTGGATAATCATATCCTTGGTTTTTATTGTAATTTTTGATATTATGATGTAATTACATAATTTCTCTTTCTTCCTTTTTACATCTCCATTATCATCCTTTCCTTTTCAAATTCATGGTTTCTTTTTCTGTAATAATGGTTTTTTTTGTGTGTGTTTGGTGTGTGTGTGTGTGTATGTGTGATACAATATTTTAATTATGTTTAATTTTTCTTCTCGCGGATGCCTAGATGCCAGTGTGAAAACACAGTAACAGCCAGGGCAATGTATACTCCACTAAAGTCCAGCAAACCTTCCAGAGCAGGCCCTAAGAAATGCAACATAGCTAGCTGAAGCACATGACAAGGACCTTAAAATAGCCTTTATGACTGTGATAGAGATTATTAAAAAGGAGATGAGTAAAACCTTTAAAGAAATCTATGAAAACACAAACAATGGAAGTAAGTAAATAAATAAAACAGTTCAAGACCTGAAAGTGGAAATAGAATGAATAAAGAAATCCGAACTGAAGGAAATATGGAAATGAAAAAAATTAGGAACTCGGACAGAAACCTCAGAGGCAAGCCTTTACTAACATAGTATAAGAGATGGAAGACAGAATCTCAGGCATTGAAGACATGATAGAAGAAACAGATACGCTGGTCAAAGAAAATGGAAATAAAAAAAAAAACTGACACACCATGAAAACACCAAATCTACTAGTAATGGGAATAGAGGAAAAATATGAAATCCAGGTCAAAGATGAATGACATATTTAAAAAAATGATAGAAGAAAAATTTTTCTAACCTAAAGAAGAAGATGCCTATCAAGGAACAAGAGCATAAAGAACACCAAATAGATTGGATCAGAAAAAATTTCCCTTTGACACATAGTAATCAAAACATTAAACATACAGAATAAAGAAAGAATATTAAAAGCTTCAATGGAAAAGACCATAGAATTACACCTAACTTTTAAATAGAGATTCTAAAAGTCAGAAGCGGGCTGAACAGAGGTTTTGCAAACTCTAAGAGATCACAGATACCAACCCAGACTACTATATCCAGCAAAACTTTAAATCACAATAGATGAAGAAAATAAGGTATTCAATGGTAGAACCAAATTTAAACAATACCTATGTACTAATTCAGCTCCACAGAAGCTACTAGAAGAAAAACTTAACCCTAAAGAGGTTAATTACACTACAAAACTACAAGGACTAAATAATCCCAGATGAGCAAATGAAAAGAGGGGAAAGAACTTCACCATCACCAACTCCACCACCACCACCAAAACAACAGAATAAGAGGAATCAAAAAACTCTCAATGTCAACATTCTCAATTCTATAATAAAAAGACACAGACTAACAGAATGGATATGAAAATAGGATTCATTCTTCTACTGCATCCAAGAAACAAACCTTAATATTAAGGATAGACATCGCCAAAGGCTAAAAGGATAGAAAATTATATTCCAACAAATGGAACTAAGAGCAAGTTGGGTATTAACCATTTTAATAACTGACAAGATAGTCTGCAAACCACAACTAATAAGAAGAGATGGGGATGAGAGATATGTGTCAAGGGAAAAAACCCAAGAGATATTTCAATTCTTAACATCTATGCCCCCAACACAAGAACATCCAAGTGTGTAAAAGAAATACTACAATAGCTTATATCACCTCATGACCTTATGACCCTCAATATCTCACCCAAACACAAAGTAATATACCTTTTACTCTGGACCTCATGGAACTTTCTTTAAAATTGATCACATACTTGGACATAAAGCAAGCGTGCATCCTATCTGACCACTGTGGTTAATCCACAGATATCAACAATAACAGTGACAACAGAAAGTTAAAACTCATGGAAACTGAACAACTCTCTACTGAATGAAAAATGAGTCAAGACAGAAATAACCAAAGAAGTTAAAGACTTTTTAGAATTGAAAGAAAGTGAATACACAACTTATATAAACTTACAGGAAACAATAAAGATCTTCTAGGCAAGTTTATAGTACCAAGTGATACATTGAAAAATGAGATATCTCATCCTAGTAACTAAAAAGCACACTTGAAAGCTCTAGAACACTAAAGTTGAAATCACATCCCAAAGGAATAGACAGCAATAAATTATCAAACTCAGAGCTGAAATCAATAATATAATAATAATAATAATAATTAATAATAATAATAATAATAAACAATAAAAAGAATCAGTGAAACAAAGGGTTGATTCTTTAAGGCAATAAGATTGATAAACCCTTATCCAAATTAACTAAAAGGTGGAGAAAGAATATCCAAATTGACGACATTAAACATGTCTGTTTCCTAGTGAGAGACAGAAAGGGGGTGGTTCCTGATGGAAGTACAGATCGGGAGGAATTGGAAAGGGAAGAGAGGAGGAAACCATAATTAGGGTGCATTACACGAGGAAAAAAACTATTTTCAATGAAATAAGAGAAGAAAATCTATTGAGCCACAAACACATTGTACTTTCATGCAGGCAAGCAGGCCATGGCAGTATAGTCTCTGATCCTGCCTATGTGATACATTGGTTTTGGTAGACTATTTGCTTTAGGCACAGCCTAACACTGAACTAGTAATGATCATGGAACTCCTTACTTAATTCCTTCTCTAACTCTAGGCGGTTCATATGAGGAGACTAATTGCTTGTCTGGGTGAAAGGAAGGACATAGTGTCAAGCATAAGAAGCTCGGCACTCCGATTATTCCTCCAATTATGAAACCCAAATATATATACAATCCCATGGCGGTTGGTCACGTGATAGTTATTGTGGCTAAGATGTTTGGACTCAGCTCCAGATGGAGACAGAAAATCAACTATCCCCTTTAGGTATTCCTTTACTTTATTTTGAGTAATGTATCAGCTGCAGATTTGGATCTAACTAGAGCTTGCATGACTGAAACAAGGTCGATATTCCAACTGAGGCCTCATAGTAAAACAGGACATGGTCCACCATCTGCTGCTGATATAGTAGTAGAGACCACAATCTGATAAAAAAATACATGTGAGGCATAGCTTTCTAGATGTAAACTTCAAAGGGCTGGGGTAGCCCTACTCCTATACCCTGGTTACCTGTAGCTGCATAGCCTCTATCTTAAGCTGACTGTGCTCCCTGAATGCAGGTTGACTGCATATATTCCATGTTTTGGAAAGCTCTAACTTCATGACATCTTCATTGCAGATTAAGATTTTTCCAAGAGTTTTAAGATTCCTTCAGACTTTTCAGGGGTTATCCAAGGGATTCTGAATCTATCATACATTGTGTAGACTCAGAAACTTTTCCTGAGAAGCCTCTGTGGCCCTAAAACTCTTTTGTGTCCTATGTATCTGTGTTCAGGAATCACTGAAAGTATGATGCCAGAGTGTGACTATATACACACACACACAAAAACACACACACACACACACACACACACACACATACACACACAGTATGTGTGTAATGTGTATATATATATATATATATATATATATATATATACACACACACACACACTACACACAGAAACATATCCCTTGGCTCATGGTTGCAGTGTCTATAAGTGCCTAAATGAATGGATAAACAATGCAAAGACACGTCTCTGCATAGATCTGTGCTTCACAATGTCTTGCTAAAGTAATATTTTAAATGCATTCATTTATCCTTGATCCTGTACCAGATGATGTTATGTAAATTACTGAGACACTCTGAGGACATCTTTCCTGTTGTTCCAGGCCAGAGCATCTAACTGGATTGTATGCGCGTGCTTGTGTGTGCATGGGTGGAAGTCAGTGGATAGCCTTAGGTCTTGGGATTTCCTTTCCACCTTGTTCATGATAGCATCTCTTGTCATCTGCCATGGTGTACAGCAGGCTCCTGGCCTGTGACCTTCTAAGGACTTTCCTCTCTGCAAGTTCCATCCAGCTGTAAGAGTGATGGGATTACAGGTATTTACTGTAGTTTGGGGGATATGAACTCAGGTCTCCATGATAATGCAGCAAGTATTTTACTGACCAAGCCATCTCTCTGGCCACAACTCTTTTTTTAACAGTGCTAAATCTCTTCCTTGACTGCACTTTACTTGGGGCCAAGTTTTCACAAACTTCTCGTCATTCCAAGCACTTTTCAAATCCTTCTGTTTTGCTTCCTGTTCTTATTGGAAACCCGGTTAAAGAGTAATTGATAAGACCCATCCACAGACTAAATGCTGCCCTGCTTTGAAATTTCCTCACCCAGATTTATAAGTCCATCACTTTTATATCCAGTCTTACACAGTCTCAAGGGATTAACAAAAGGTAGACAAGCTCTTTGTCAGAGTGTAACATAAATGACAAGTCCAGTTCCAGATAGACCCCTCATTTCCTTCTGAAACCTCATGAGCACCACCTTTACTGTTTGTGACTCTGATGCTATTTTCATCGGAGCTCCCACTGTACTTGTCCATTACTGCCTACATTATTCTGAGGCATCTGTAGCTTTCAACTCCAAACCTTTCTAAACTATTCCTATTAGTCACTTTTTAAGGCTTCTGAGCTACATTGTCAGGAGTCATAGCAATGATCGTGTTTTTTGTTTTTTTGGTTTTTGTTTTGGTACCCCCATTTTAATGTGTCTTGGGTCTGTGACAAAATAACTGAGAAAAACCCTACTAAATAGAAGGAGATATTTCTTTGGCTCATGTTCAGAATTATAGTTCATGGTATTTGTAATTCAATCTCGGAATGTGGGGAGGTATAATCTCACAGTGGAGGTTGTGCAAAGGAGGTTGGGCAAAGCCTCAGCATTGGGCTTTGGAAATTATTGAGTTCCTTGAAGTTAATAGTGAAAGCATGCTTACCTTATATTAATATATTTAATGTAACTTGTAGAATTATTTCATCTAATTGTGCCATTTGTGCTTGTGTTGTCATTTCTAAAGAATAACTGGATATGAATCTTACAATAATTTTATATTTATAAATTACAAAACATCATTCATGCAGGATACATTCCTTGCCTTATAATGGTCTCTCGCTTTCCAGTAGAGTTATGGGGAGGTTTGAAATAAACCATTTGGTGGTGTAATTACCAGAAAATTACCAAAAAAAATCAAGGAGAGTGAGAAGTGACAATATAGAAAATGTGTTTCTGTAAAGCAGAAAATTAGCGATGTCTCTTTAATTGTTCTAAATATTATATTTTTCATGGATAATCATTGCAATCAATGATTCAAATGCTTAACACCTGGGAATAATTAAATCGAAGCTCCATCGTTTTATTAGTTAAATTTACAATTTTTGTTTTTAGAATCTGAGAAACTTAACTCTACCAGGCATGATAATCAAGTTAAAACTGTTACATTACTGCTATCATGAAATGTATATTCTACTGCATGGCAAGATCAATAAAAACACACAAGCATAAAACGAGAAGAAGGATAAAGAGTGACGTAGGAGGATGTAACTGTATGTAGCGTGTGGAGAACAGCTGACATATAACACTTGTCAGAGAGGTTCAGTGAGAGGTAGCAACTGAAGCAAGTATTTGAATGGAGTGAAAACAATCCTCACAGGATGAGAAAATGCAAAGCAAATGAACAAGGGTGATTGATATAAAAAATCAAAGAGGAAAAGGCTGGGAGAGTGATGAAAGAACTTAAAAGTTATTGGTTATTATGAAAAATTTCAAAGCACTTTCTGAAGAAAATTCCACATCATTATTTCTCAGTTTGCTTCAAATGCCATTTGAAGATGCTTAAAAACATATGTGTACATTCCAATAATTCAATTGGCTCTCCATTTTCTTGTGCTTTTATTTTACCTGATGAACTTGCAAGTATAAAGAGATTATGTTCATACAAAATGACTTAATCCAGTAGAAATATTAATTCATAGGAAATTTCAGGATTCTTCATCTGTGAATGTCAAAGAAAAAATGTATCTTCATTTAATTATTGATCGTGTTCTTACTCAAGACACTTATACCAACATAGAGAGAAATAAATATTATATATATATTACTTTTTTGCAGGGACGGTTTCAAGACAGGATTTCTGTGTTGTAACTCTGGCTGTCCTGGAACTCACTCTGTAGACCAGGCTGGCCTCAAGCTCACAGAGATCTTCCTGTTTCTGCCTCCCGAGTACTGGGATTAAAGGTGTGCACTACCATTGCCTGGAAATTTAAAAAAAAATTCATTCATTTGTTTATTTATTTTTTTATTTATTTATTTTTACATATATTGGTGTTTTACCTGCATGTATATCTGTATGAGGGTGTCAGATTTCCTGGAACAGGAGTTACAGGCAGTTGCATGCTGCCATGTGGGTGCTGGGAATTGAACCTGGGTCCTCTGGAAGAGCAACCAGTATTTTGAACCACTGATCCATCTCTCATGCCCCAAATATTACATTTGTATACATCAAACGAGAGACTAGTCTACACACAAAATATTAGTTAGTTATCTGTTGCTGTGATAAATTACAAAACACTAGAAGCAATTTATGGAAGAAGGAGTTTATTTAGGATTATGGTTTCAGAGGGATCAGAGTCCATCATGGCAGGAGGCATGGAAACAAGAGGGAAGATTTGGTGGAAGGAGCTGGAGGCTGAGAGATCACATCTTCAATCACAAATGTTAAGCGAAGAGAACTGGAAATGGGGTGAAGCTATGAACATGCAAAGCCTGTCCCTAGTAATGCCCTTCCTCTAGGAAGTCTCCAAAACTCTCCAGGTAGCACCATATTTGGGGACAAAGTGTTCAAATAGGTGAGCCAATGGGAATTACTTCTCATTCAAAACATCATAATCACTAAATGCTTTTGTAGTGCCAGGGTCATCATGAGAAATGGAATGAAGAGAATATAATATACTTGGACAAACAAGAGGATATTTATTGTGGGTATAGGCTCATGTGATATGGAGGTTAGGAAGTACCTTGATACCCTGCCTGCAAGCTTGAGAAGAACAGAAGCTGGTGAATAATGCAATCTGAGTTCAGAAGCCTGAGAAAGGGATGTGAAATGTGGCTGCTCTAAGTCTTGATGGTCAAAATCTAAAATGTCAGGACCAGTACATCAGTTCTGACATGAGAGCAGATCAAAGTTTCAGCAAAGGGCAAGGGGAGAAAGGATAGAGCAGAAGAGAGGAAGAGATGCATACAAGAAGAGGCAGAGATATGGGGATAACCAAAGAGATACTTCCTTCAAATCTATGAGGTGCGATCATGCCCATCTATATAAATAAGAGACTGTCTTAGTTTCTAACTTAAATGCTTCTAATGCTAGACTTTTGAACTATTGGAAAAATATGATCACAGGCACACCATTAATACAGTCAGATGAACATATAAAATTAAGCATCACAAATAGCCGCATTGTATGTACTATCCCATAAAATGCACCACATTCATGTTCATGTCATGGAACATCTCCATGTTCTCCTTTATTTCATGGTATTTGTTTTTAAATTGCTATATGCATATTTGCATTGAGATGTAGTAGGAAAAACACATGTTATATAGTGATATGTAAGTATTCTTGATGTGGTTTTTAAAAATACTAAGGTATCTTAGGTATTATAATTCCAATATACAATACTGTATAAAATATTTTCCCAAAAGTTTTGAAGAAGTAAGAATATCATTTGATTTACTTAAATGTGGTATGGACATCAACTGTAATTCAGTACATGGAAGAGATTTGAGAGGAATGCAGCTAGGAACTGTACATCTAACAAAGTTTAATTAAAATCCTACATTTTTTGCCTTCAGCAAATTAATGCATTCTTCACCTTTAAGAATGCCCTACTGACTCTTAAAAATCCATTCTTGACCTCCTTGTTCCTCAGGCTATAGACCAGAGGGTTCAACATAGGAATTATCATGGTATAGAACACAGATGTAACTTTGTCTACATCCATAGCATGACTGGAGCTGGGCTGTAAATACATGAAGATGACTGTCCCATACAATATGGACACTGCCGTGAAGTGGGAGGCACAGGTAGATATAGCCTTTCTATGTCCTGCAGTTGAGTGCATCTTTAAGATGGTGACAAAAATTAACAAATAGGATGTCCAGATAATTATGAGAGCAAAAAAGATATTGAAACTTTCAATGTAAAGAAGAAGGAGTTCCCTAACTTGATTATCAAAGCAAGTGAGAGCCATGATGGATGGAATGTCACAAAAAAAATTATGGATCACGTTGGACTTACAGAAGGAGAGACTGAATATGTCTGCAATATGGATGGAAGCATTTATGAAACTGATAACATAAGAGCCAACAATCAAGCATGTATACACACTTGAAGACATGGTGGTGGCATAGTGTAGAGGCTTACACACTGCTGCATAGCGATCATAGGCCATCGAAGCCAACAGGTAATTTTCCACAGTACCAAAAGCTACGAAGAAGAACATCTGAGCAGCACAGTCATTGTAGGAAATGAACTTGTCTCCTATTAGGAGCCCAGTCATGACTGTAGGGGTGACAGCTGAAGAGTAACAAAAGTCTACCAGGGACAGGTTACCTAGGAAAATATACATGGGAGTGTGGAGCTGAGAGTCCAGGGCAATCAGCAAGATCATCCCTAGGTTCCCCACCACAGTGATGGTGTAGATGAGGAGGAAGGTGATGAAGAGGGGAAGCTGCAGGCTTGGGTCATTGGAGAGTCCCAGCAAGATGAACTGTGTCACTTCTGTCCTGTTCTCCATATGTATCATCCTACAATCAGTAAATTCTCCATAGCTGTGGGAAAAGAGGACACGATGATTTAAAAATTCCAATGAACTTGAAATGTATAAGCTATAGTCGTTAAAAATTTTTACTATGTTTTTTCATATATTTTGGTTGTATTCTTTCCCCCTCTCACAAATCCTCCCAAATCATTCCCAACTCTCTACCCTTCCCAACTTGTACTTCTACGTTCTACAAAATGGGCATGGGCTTTACAGTTAACTTGGGTTACACACAAGTCATATTGAAGGAGTCTTAATAGAAAGCAAAATTTCAAAATTTTATATATTTGTTGATTGAGATGGAAAAAATTTAATAAGTTTTTGACTGTGACCTGTGTATATAATTCTGTCTACCATCCACTTGTCCTTATCTTAAGCAAAATCTAACACTTCCTTGCCTCTCACGTGTCAAGAACTACTATAGAATCTTTGGATATGTTTTTTCTCTCAATATGTTATTTTCTCTTAATAATATATTTTACATCTTGTTCAAGTCACGAAAATTATGAAACTAAAGATGCTGTCTTACTGATTTAAATTTATGCAAGCATTAAATGGGATTCTCAGTTAAAGACTATACAATGATTCATCCCTATGTTTGGAGGTTTTAACTCTAAAATTTCTTAGGTGAAATTAAATTTAATTGAACTCCCTCACTCCTTTGGCTCAAACACAGCAAAATTTTGGGGTTTCACATTGAACTACAAAGTTATTAATTAGACAGTAATTTCATCTCATTTGCCACATGTTTTATCTTTGGAGGTAAAATAGGAAAAATTTGAAAAATGAAATCATACTTTTTCAATAACAGCACTGTCCCAAAAATATTGGCATTCATGAATTGCCTTTTAACCTTTTCCTCACAACTTAATGCTTGTTTCATTAGCATGTGCGCGTGCACACACACACACACACACACACACACACACACACACACACAACTTATATTGATACTACACAAAACATGCATTCAAGTACATTGAAATTTGTTTATGTGATGTATCACAGTACACTGTGAATAGCTGATGTTGTGGATGACTAGGATGGAGAGGATGCTCAATCTGTAGAGGAAATTCTGCCAGTTGTGTCATGAGAATTAACTAATAGGCTTAGAGATGAAGTTCCTGAGAGAGATATACGCCTATCAAATCTAACATTTACCTCCTACGAGTCACTGGTCCTATCTTGACTTCCACAAACATCTTATTTCACTCAATTTGAAGACAGCAATGATAGTTACATTCAGGCACTACTGGAAGTAGTTAACGTACATCAAAGAAAATAGATTATGACTGTTCACCACAGCCTATTAGGTGATAGCTGTCCTTCTACTTCAATGTAAGACAATGTCTTCAAGTTTGATTAATGAAGGTATAAGCCACATTCAGGATTTTGGCCACAAGATTTCTAGAAGCTTCATTCCCTAATTTTCCTTTTTTCCATACTGGGTCACTGAGATGCTATGGGTTCCCCTGTGCTCCTTAGACCTTCTTTATTTCTTACCTGTAGCTCCAGGTACAATTTACAATTGTAATACAGTAATTTACAATTACTGTACAATTTCAGTTCATTTTTATTTTCTTTAAAAAATGATTTTAACTGTTGCATTTATTTTAACTTTTTTCTACAATAGCAGGTCAAATATTTTTCAAATTAAAAACAAGGGTCAGAATAATTGCATACCTAGAAATAGTGCTTCTCAATCCCTGTGATGTCTTTCTTCTCTTGATTTACTGAAGAATGACCATGATTCTTGACATCATCCTTCTGCTTGAAAAATAGAGGCCACAAATTTGAAAGAGATCAAAGACTGTGTATGGGAAGATTTGGAGGGAGTAAAGGTAAAAAGAAAACAATGTGTCTATAATATCAAAAATTAAATAATTAAAACAAAAGTAGTCTGATTGGGGTTGTTATTTTCCTTATTGATTTTTTATAATACAAATATCAATATCTAACTTGTAGTAGACACTTTATTGAAATGAGACCCTTTATTGAAGTTTATCCTCAGTGTCCCAGAAGGAAGCCTGGCTTTAGGTTAGTTTTGCTTTAGGATTCTGATCATGTTCTGGGTTCTATCTTAGGGCCAGCATTTCCCAAAAGACTACTTCAATCATAGTCCTGTTACTGAATGGTCAGGCCATTTTAAAAATAAAATTTTCCTTAGGAACAATTGTTCAGTTGGAGTAAAAGGGCCCAGTTTTACTCAATCTTATATTTTTCAGATTACATTCTTGGCATAACACAATAATGAAGACCTATCTTTGCATGTTCCCAGTTTATGGATCAAATTTTTTCCAGTGGCAATTTCCATTTTGGAAAATAATATTTGAATATTTTTGTGAAATATCACTATTAAAATCCCATGAAGACGTTATAGCTGCCAATCTTTTCCTTACAAATATTTATTTTATTTTGCTGTTCTGTGTGTGAATGATTGGAAGTATGACTCATATCTGTGGATGACTGTAGATACCAAAACATAGCACTGAATCTTTCGGAACTGGACTTAGAGTTAGTTATGACTCACCTGACATGGGTGCTGGGAACTGAATTTGTGTCCTCTAAGAAAGCAGCAAGCACTGGGCCATTTTCCATCTTCTCTGTGGTCAATCTTAATACAAATTATCACCTTAGTATATATCATAAGGGATTTATATATGAATGGCATGCCTGTTGGAGTATGTAAGATAAATACTGTACTTTATCAACAAGAATGATGAGAATTTGAAAGATATGATTCTCTAACATTATCCAGATTGCTTTAGGAAAAAAAGCTCAAGATTTAGGAGACAAATGTGTTTCTTGAGAATCAGCATGAGAGAAAAGCAAAAGGATTGAATTTCAGGTTAAAGCATAATTCATTTTTAGGAGCCTTTTCGTATTTCAAGATATTTTACCCTTTTGGATCCATATCCATGTATGTATATAAGACATATACATACATACATAGTGAAAGTCACCACTTAACAATCAAAATGCCATCTATCTTATTCTTCGTTCATATTTTTTGGGTTAGAATTACCAGACTAATGAATCACAAAGTCCCCATAGTGAACATTGTGACATTTACAAACACATCAGACTCATATTTGTTGGATCATTCACCAAGAGCAGTTTTCAAAACTTACCTTTGTATTCAAGGAACTCATAGCAGATAAATACAGCTTCTGCTTCTACATGGGTTAAACTTCTCACTTTAATGTTTATACAACATACATATCAGATTTATTTAAAAGTGAGAACATTCATGATACAGTAGTCAGTCCAAAATCATAAAACCATACATGGAATGTTGTGTAAGTTCTTTCTTGGGAGCTCTCCTTCAGCTAGTAGTCAAAAGTTCCAACCTCAGTAAGGCAGGGGGAAAAATGAGTAAAATCATTTACATGAACCAAGTACCAAATCTACCATTTATTTTTTTCTGTATCCCTGCAAGCTCACTTACTTCTTTCATATTTGTAAAGTAAATGTAATGAAACCACATCTCTGATACAATTCCTAGGTTGTATCTATAAATAACAAACTACAGCATCCTATAGCATATCTCATAGAGAGGCTATCATAGAAGGTCAGCAATGTGATTTTTATCTTTGGCTACTTAACTCATTTATGGTTAAAGGCTTATAGCGAGTCCTCAGTAAGAGTTACTATCATTCAATAAATAATAATAATGTTCAATAATAATAATAAATAATGAATAAATGATGTTCAATGGGTATAGCATGCAACATGACCTTACTACAATGAGATGCTGCAGAGTTAAACTGGTGGTTTTGTGGCAGAGATTTGGAGGGAAATTTGTAGACTTGGAAATCTCTGGAGAAGTTTCCTCTGAGAATACCTGGAGTTCTTCATCCTGCCTTCCCTAGGAAAAACCAATTATTAGTCTGTAGGGATCAATCTGGCTACTACATCTTTTTATAAAGTAAATTTATTTTCACTGACAAATGATAAAAGAATGAATTGTGCATATTACTATGGTGGAATACCATGAAATGTTTCTGTACATACATGCATTGTAGAAGGTCAAAACTCATGCTGAACATGTTTGTCTCCTAAAATATTAATTATTTTTTCATGGTGGGGGCTTTTTAAATTCTTTTCTCTAGCTCTTAATAATATATACTACTTTCTTGTCTATAGTTTTTTTTTCTATTCAATAACCTCTTGCTTCTATTTAGTTCTAACTTAGTACCAGTTGTCATTTTAGGTTTCCAAATATAAAATTTATGCAGAAAACACACATTTAAAAATAAAACTTGATTAGACACACCTTTAAGTCAGTACTTATAACTATGATGTTAGTATAATCTCTAATGAGATTCTCTACATCTCTAAATAGAGAAAACTCTATTAATATAAGTTATGTTTTGGCATCAATGTTTCTAGGGACTGGAGAGACAGGCAGTAAAGTGCTCGCTTTGTAAGTATTAGGACCTGAGTCTGTATCCTCAGTATCTATATAAAAAGTGATGCATGCACATCAACCGATGACTGGACAATATGCAGAGAGTGAGAAACTTGGGAGCACTCAGTCCTAAATGAGACGTGTTCATCAAACCTCTCCACCTCAGAACTCAGGTTTTATGTGGAAGAGGAAGCAGAAATGCTTTAAGAGCCAAAGGTGGTAGATGACTTCAGGGAATCAGTGTCTTCCATATACAACAGGACTGATACACATACGACCTCACAGAGACTGGCAGTATGCACAGTGTCCACACAGGTTCAAGGCACATGGAGGCCTACCTCCTGGCACTGAAAAGGAGAAGTGGACACAGGATCACACTCCTAACCAATAAATTCTTTGTGATTGATAGTGGCAAAGGGAAAATTAGTTTTTTCTAATGGAGTCCCATTGAGTTCATCAACTATACTCCTGGACTGACCCCATGCTCAGGAGCAGTTGGCCAACACAAAGTGAACCCTATTATTACGTTTTGTATGTGGACTTTTAGTTTCATTTTTTGGGGTTGTTTGGCATATTTTATCCTATTGGTATTTTGTTTTAATTTTCTTTTTTTTCTGAGAGAAAGAGAGATGAGAAGATAATGAGGGAGAGAGAAGAAGGGGAGAGAAACATGAATTTGGATTGGTAGGATCTGAGAGGAGTTAGTGGAGAAAAAAAACATAATCAAAATACATTGTGAGAAACAAATTTAAATAAAATATATTAAATTCAGCTTTAAAGCATTCAAAACCTGAGAAAATTAAAATACTTTTTTATTTCAAATTTCAAATATGAGACTCAAAAATTCAAATATTTATTAACTTATAACATTAATATGTTATTGATAACAGTAAAATCTTGATGATCGGTGATTGAGAATTGCATTCAAATATAATATCATACTTTGATGTATATTACACAAATATAACTAGTTATGCTTATCTCCATGTATTTTCTCTATTAAAATTATCATATAAGCATATTGGTTTTATAAAAGCTTCACCAATATGGAGGTTTATCTTACAAAACAAGTACATCCCTAAAGACATTTACTTAAATATCTTAACCTTTTTTATTGAGAATTCCATAAATGCAGAATATTATTTGATACGATCCAACGTAATTCCGCCCTCTTTAGTTCTTCTCCTGTCTTCCTACCACTGTTTAAAACTTTCTTTATCCCTCCCTTTCAAGCCAACTGAGTCTGCTTACTGATGGCTGGTGTGTGTATGAGCATAGGAATATCTGCTTGAGTATGGGTAGTTTTTGGAGAGCCACATTCCTGAAGGAAACTTACTATCCCTCTCCGAGCAATCATATTGCAGAAAGCTACTCAGCTAGAGGTGAGCTTTCATGATCACCTCCCCCATTCATAAGGACTTTCTGGTTGGCTTGACCTTGATCATGCAGCCACATGACTGTGAGTTTATATGTGTATTAGCCCTGTCATGTCCAGTAAATATTGTTTGCTACAGACTCCCACTGCTTCTGGCTCTTGTAATCGTCCACCCCCTTTTGTGATGATCCTTGGACTTTGGGAATAGTGCTTATGATATAGATGTCCCATTTAGAGCTAAGCAATCCCTAGTCTCTGATTTTCTTCATGTTGATCTCTTGTGTGTCCTTGAATTAATCATCATCTACTGCAAGAAGAACTCTAGTGAGGATTGAAAGGTGTACTATGTGTGGTTACAAAAATAAGAACTTTGTGAGGAGATTAATACTATGTCCATTTAGCAGAATAATAGAACTGAGTTCTTCCCTAGGGCTTATGATCTAGAACTCTTACACTGTTTCCAACTTTTTTTTTTTAAAGCTAATGATACTAGGCATAAGTTATATCTTGTGAAGTAGGCTTTAAATCCTCAAAGAAGGAGACTGATTACTTTTATATGAATCCTATCATTATTACCTACCTGTCTTTTCAGCCCAGTTATTATTGTAGCTTGGGTCATAACTTGGCAAGATTGTTGAATACTTTTCTCCCACAGTTAAACTCGCAGAACTATGAAAAGCAAGCAAGTTGAGATGAAGCTTTTAGTCTGATACTAGCTTGATAATCTATGTCATGTGATGAAGTATGAAGTGTCTTTAGTAATAGGACAATATCCCAAGTTATGAAGGATGACCAAGAGTAATTGAAACAGTCTGGTAATGCTGAGGGGACAAATGGGACCCCAGTGATGAACTACTGGGGAAAAGTAATCTATACATGACGTTGGGGATTTTTTTATCTGTTAACCTGTGATGTCTGGGAAAGAAATTGTCCTCTTGTTACAGAGTAGTTGTATGCAAACACTTTTTATATATGTATATGTATGTGTATGTGTATGTATATGTGTATATTTTAGGAGGCTTTTACAGTAGTGGTATTCATTCGATACTTTCAAAAATTTTCATTGTTAGTTGTTTCTCCCCATATTTGCTCCCGGACCTGCTCTCCATCTCTCATTCCACTTAGCTCTTCTTGTTCCATTATTTTCTTTTTCCCCTTCAAACTACGTATATTCTAGTCTCTTTATATTGAAATACCACCCCTCCAATTATAATGGCCACTTAGTAGTTTCCCAGCACTCTAATTTATCATCCATATCTAAATATTCAGACACAGCATCCATATATGAAAGAGAACGTTAAGTATTTGTTTTCCTGTATCTTGGTTACCTAACTTATAATGGTTATTTCCAACCCTATCCCTTTGCCTGTGAAATTAATAATTTCATTTTTCTTTAGAGCTGAAAAAACGTTCCTTTATGTATATGTTCCACAGTTTCCTCATTCATTTGTCAGTTGATGGGCATCTAGACTGTTTCCATTTTTTGACTATTCAACAGAGTAGCATGAAACATGGATGAGCAAGTTTCTCTGCAGTAGTATAGAAAGAACTTTGGGACTATCTCAGCGAGGTATAGCTGGATCACATGGTAGATCTAATTCTAGCTTTTGGAGTCACTTTTATACTGGTCTCCTTAGTGACGATACCAGTTTGAACTCTTACAAACATTGAAGAAGTGCTCTCCTTTCCGTATATTAATGTCAGCGCTTGTTATCTTCTCCTTTGGTTTTTGATCTGAGTCATTCTGATAGGAGTGAGATGAAATCTCAAAGTAGCGTTCATTTTAATTTTCTGTATGCCTAAGAATTTAAACACTTGAATAACATCTGAAGAACATTTCACAGCAATTGGTGTTTCTTATTTGGGAATTCTTTGTTTAGTTACATGTCCTGCTTTTAAACTGGGTTAAAGTTGGGTTAAGTTTAAATTATCTTGGTGTTTAGTATTATTATTATTATTAATATCATTATTGTATGATCTATAAAGTAACCATGGTCACTTATAGAGCTGGCAAAGATGTTTCCCATGGGTTTTTCATGAAGCAGATATGTGCATATACATGTACATGTGCATGTAGGTGAGCATGAAATAGTGGGTGTGGCCACATTCATTAAAAAACTCTTTAAATCTAGTATTCCTTCCTGATGGGTGATTGGTTCTAATCCAGTGGTTCTACACTACTTATTTAAAAAAAGTTTTCACATTTAAGCTTGACAACTAGTTGGAAATTTATTTTAATAATTAGAAATATATGGACTGAATAGTCAATATTTTCCATATATTTAGAAAGTAGATGTCTTACTATAGATTTGATGTGCTACTAAAATATCAATGTTACAGAAGATTTGGCATTCTTCACAGCTTTTTTGAATGCACCCTTGACACATTTGTTCCTCAGGCTATAGACCAGAGGGTTCAGCATGGGGATGATCATGGTGTAAAACACAGATGCCATCTTGTCAGTGCCCATGGTGTGGCTGGAGCTGGGCTGTAAGTACATGAAGATGCCTGACGCATAGAAGATGGAGACTGCAGTGAGGTGGGAAGCACAGGTAGAAAAGGCCTTCTGGCTACCTTCAGATGAGCGCATCCTCAGAATAGTGATGAATATAAACAGATAGGAGATAAAGATGACCACAATAGAGAAGAGAGTACTAAAACCCACCGCAAAGAAAATCACCATCTCACTGACAGAGGTGTCTGAGCATGAGATGGCCAGGAGAGGAGGGGCATCACAGAAGAAGTGGTCTATCACATTGGACTTGCAGAAGGAGAGCCTGAAAATGTTCCCGGTGTGGATGGAGGAATTCAAGAAGCCACAGACATAGGAGCCTGTGGTCAGACAAGCACATGTGTTTGTGGTCATGGTGCTGGTGTAATGCAGGGGTTTATACACTGCTGCATAGCGGTCATAAGCCATGGCAGCCAGGAGGAAACTTTCTGTTGTTATAAATCCTACAAAGAAGAAGAACTGGGTGCCACAAGCATTATGAGATATGATTTTGTCTGTTGAAAGGAGACCTGCCATTACTTTTGGAGTGACAGCTGAAGAATAGCCAAAGTCCACCAGAGACAGGTGACTGAGGAAAAGGTACATGGGAGTGTGGAGGTGTGAATCAAGCAGAATTAACCCTATCATTCCCAGGTTTCCAAGCACAGTGCTCAGGTAGATGAGAAGGAAGGCAATGAAGAGTGGAAGCTGGAGCTCTGGGTCATGTGTTAACCCCACAAGAATGAACTCAGTCACCTCTGTACTGTTCTCCATTGGGGTTTATGTGGGTACCCTGTAGCAAAGAGAAAGGAGATCAGAATGAGAAATGGAGGAGATTGTTAATCCACTCTGCTTGTCCTCTCTATGTCTTCTTTCAGTGTGCAAATATTCCTTCACAGAATTTTAATTTAAGCAGGCTACAGTAACAAAACTCAAGTTTAAATTAATGGGTGATCATACTGTGTTCCAGAAGATATGATGCAGCTTAAAGTAGTAATACAACATATGACTGAATTAAAGCCAGAAAATAAAAGTCTTATGCAAGACCATAAGATAACTTGCTATCTGAACAAGCTCTATTTTTGAATCTTCAAAAATAATCTCAACTTATTATTATTTTAATTAAATTAGAAACACTTAAGCTGTAAATTTATTTAGTGTGATATAATTCAATAGCATGATGTACATACCTTTTATTCATTTTCTGAGTTTTTGCTCTTGTGTTTTGTTCAGTTTTTAGCTTTGTTTCAGAGTGGTTAATTAAACTTTGGATTTTGAAAATGCTAGGCTGTTCTTCACTGTATTTAGAGTTTAAACACCAGAAACTCATTTCTCAGTGTTTTTCCAGCTGGGAAGCAATGGTGTGTTGTGAGTCCCACTTCCTGGTTTATACACAGCTTCTGGTGTTCTGTGTACTCATGTGGTGGAATGAGTTCACCCTTGGAGGTATCGTTCATAAGGAAGTTAACTCCAGCCACAAGATGTCTTCTCTCCTTTCATTTTAACCTTCTGAATCTGCATTGGAATATCATCAACACAGAAGTTAGAATTCTAACAGAAGAATTTTGGTAGCACACAAGCGTTCAGATAATGGATCTTTTCAGAAGTATTGCAAAAATCTGCTTAATTTTACTCTAATTTCATTCTTGTCCATCTATGTCAAATTATATATAAAGAATACTTTACAATAATGAGAGCTGTTTAAAGGAATTAGTTTAGC
The DNA here is from genome assembly GCA_026225945.1 of Cricetomys ansorgei. Classification (NCBI taxonomy): domain Eukaryota; kingdom Metazoa; phylum Chordata; class Mammalia; order Rodentia; family Nesomyidae; genus Cricetomys; species Cricetomys ansorgei. The sequence goes on from JAMJFZ010000465.1 coordinate 119,281, forward strand.
TTAGTTGTCTTATGGAAGAGTAAGATACAGAGGATGTGTCATTTACATCAACAAAAAAACAGTAGCTTGTATAATAAGAATGACAGATATGTGACTTGGCCACAAATTTTTCCATCAACTTTTTGTTGAATAAAGTTGCAAACCAAACTTGAACTACCTAACATTTTGTACATTGTGATCCAGTCAAGGGGCTTGGTATATCTTATTTCAGAAGATGATGCTTCCAGGCAAAGTAAAATCAAAAGTTTGGTGACAAAGTCCTTTTACTTGTATTCTTCCTGATCTCTACTCTTCTCTCTTTCATACAGCCTCTTCTCACTTTCCGTTCAAGATTTTTCTCTTTGTGTGTGAATATCTATAACGAGTTGTGCAAAGTACAAGGATACTTTTATGTTTTAACCACCATAGTTATAAATTTACATATCTAGATCTTAGTATACTAATTACAAAATGTGAATAATAAATGCATCCAATAAATGCCACTATTTCTGTAAGATTTTAGGTATAGGCGAGCCTTCATTTTGTATCATCTTCTTATTCTCAGAACAAAAGAAATCTTGAATAAGGTTAGACACAAAATAAATGAAATTACAAAATTTGCAGTTAAGTGGGTAGAGCTAGAAACAATCATGCCAAGTGAGGCAACTTGAACTGGAAAGATAAATATCACATTTTCTGTCATGTGCAGGTGTTTGCCTTGGATCTTTAGAAATATACAATTTCAAAAACCTATTATCACTGATGTTACGAATTGAATAAGCAAATTTAGGATTCCACTTAATTCATGTCTGTTATGGAATCTCCACTTATTTGTAAATCAAGAATATTTACAAATGAAGTTGAATTTGCTTTCTCTTGTAAATATCTTTTATCTAAATATTTTAGAACATTGAAGTGGAGAAGTTATTTGGTGTTTATGATCACTAGATGCTCTTGTAGATAATGTAGGTTCAGTTCCCAGCACTCATATGATGGCTCATACCATCCCTAACTTCAGTTCCAGGGAATCTGATACTGTCTCCTGACATATGTGGTCATCAAGTACACACATGGCACAATACCCAAATCCAGGGAAAATATTATAAAATAAAATCTAAAAAAATTATGAAAGATCAATTTACAGTACAGGAGTTAGGTATACGGTAAAACTATTCATTTTCTTTAGTAAGTTTTATTGTATCTTCTGAGAGAAACGTCACTTAAATATTATTTGAATTTTATAAAGATATAAAATTAAATAAATAAAGGAAATATGTGCAACTCATAGAAATGTTTTAAATGCAACTTTGAGAAATGATCTGTCTTTCTGAGTCTTAGCTGAATAAAAAACACCTGGATCTCTAAGTTGTTTAGCGTGTGCTTCTTCCCAATCTTTAGATAGTTAAGAAGACATTTTGTTTTAAATCAAAACAAATAAGCTATCTAAAGATCTATGTGCTGTCCATTCCTTCATTCTCGTAATAAGCACTGTGTCTTTCTGGTGAACAAGAATTTTGTTGATTTCTTGGTTCCCAGTAACACACATAACACATTTCCTAATTTTGGGAGTTTTCAGACTGAAGCAAACAGGGCCGCCAATAGACACTGAGCCTTGTTCTTAGTTTCCATTTGTCAAGAAGAGCACAATTGTTTATTATTAACTTTCAGTTTTGAAACAGTGATTTAGCACTGATTAACCATGCAATGGTTAATATGCCCTGTTTCTAATACCAGGCAATTCTCTATAGATAGAAGTAGAGCATGAGTTTATATCTTTTGATTTGATAGTTATAGCTTATATAATTTTTGTAACTATTTGTGAACATTTTATAATGTGTTCTTAAGTTTAACATGTTCTCATTTATTGCTATCCAATACTCTTTTAAAAATATTACTGATTTTTCTGATTGCAATAGCATTTTACTATGATATCCTTATTTGATCCTCTCATTTACTCTTGGATTAATTCAGATAATGCATATTATCACTTTCTCTAAGAGAGATAGCCAGAATTATAGCAGTTCCAATAACTATTAAAATCAATCAATTTTGTTGTTCTCAAAAGCAGGAACCCATGCCCTATTAACTGTCTTATGTCACACAACAAACATATATGTTTTTAACAATATCATCACTGTATTGTAGTCTCTGTATTGCATATAAAGTATAGCAATATACTTTTGAACCAATGGAAAGATGACTGAACTTGTATGATGTACTCTCCTTGTTACTTCTGTCCTCAAGTTCATGAGGGTTATGGCTCTGACATAGATACTTACCTGATTCCCTGAGCAATACAGCACACATATCTAGCATGTTCATACATGGTGGGTGTTAAACTCCTTCCTAATTCTGTTTTTGAAAGGGAGAAAATATCTTTGGGGACTCTTACTGTTTGTCATGAATGCTTGAAGATCTCCAAGTGAAAGAAAAAATAACAATACTGGCTTTGAAATCTAAGACAAGCTCTACTTCTGGGTCTCCTGGCTTTCCTTTTTAGATAAATGATTTGAGCTCTTTAAATTTCAGAAAATACTCACCCATAAAAAGGAACATTAAACAGGTAACCCCGAGGACACTTTTCCTGAAGCATACCTGGTATGACAAGAAAATAATCCTCATGTCTCATACTTGGTAAGGTATGATTCCTGTTTTATCACAACCAAGAATACCACTGTTATTTTTCCCAGGAAAGATGTTTTTACTAAACATGCCATTTGGGGAGAACTAATTGTTGATTCTTGATAACTATGAACAGTCAGATCAATAACAAATGTAAAAGTGGCTTATGTTTTGGGCTACTCCCATCGGTGAGAGGCCAATGGAGACTTCATGTGCTAAAAATGGTAACCAGGAGAGAGTTCTATAGTCATGGCGCTCTCATGGGAAAATACTCCAAGAGGACTACAAGTCCTTATCTCACACAACTGGGGAGTAGATGATTATAGGTTCTGTGGGAATGCAACTCTGCTTATCATGGAATTATTTTCATTAATTTTTAACAATTATTTTGCTAATGGAATAGTTACAGGATTTCAATTTGACATTTAGGTTAAAGGATAGAAATTTGCATTCTATGTACATCGTACAAGTATACTTCCTTAATTGGAATTATTTAACTTGTGAGACAAACTGTCAATGTGTCCAATTGTTTTTTGATCCCTCCTGAGTTTGAATGATAGTGCTAAGGCTTACTAATGAGTCCGTGCAAAATAAGAAACACTCTTTGCATTTGTTGTGCATAAGTACACTGTGTATAAGAATAAAACAAACATACAACATAAGAATCACAGAATTACGTGTACAGAGAATACACAATATAATAAATCAGAGGCAGTACATAGAAAAATGAAAGGGAAAAGAGAAATTTTACTCTGTACTAGCTAGCCAGAGTACTTTCTGAAGAAAGTGAACATTTTGTTCAGTCATTAACGTAATAATAGCGGATCAACATGAGCATCCTATGTCAAACAAAATGAAGAGTACAAGTACACTTCCCAAGTTTCAAGGCAATGCAGGCTCTAAGACAAAGCATGTAGCTATAGTATCAACAAAAGGCTATCAATGGCAATTTAAATAGCAGTATCTTTCTCAAAACCACAGACAACTATGAATTTTGATTGGTTGTGGTTTTCTGTAGTGCTTTCTCTTGCCAAGAGAAGTTTCTTTGATGAGTGTGAAGACTACATTTATCTGTGGGTATAAGGAAAAATGTTCACACTGTTTTTGGCAATCATGCTGATTTTGTAAAGTGGTGGCTGTGGGTGATGTAAGTCTGTCTACTCATAAAGACAGAAGCTACACCTATATGTGGCTGTCACCGATGTAGCTGTCTAAAAGTTAGCTGAACAAGTGATAACAACAACAGATATGTGAAAGTGGACTAGGGCAAGCTCAAAAGGCCTCAGTCCTACACAAAGAATGACAGGAAACTGAATAATACTGGGAACAGGAGAAATAACCTTCCTAGGGAGAACATGACAGTTGGTTATTTCCTGCTCTCAGCATTCTCTAGCATCCATTGCTAGTGAAGTCACTGATCTTGGAGTAGAATCTACAACCCACTATTTTACTAAGCCATCATAATCTCTAATTAGACCATAAATGTCTGTTCTTTTAGCCACTAAGTTTATAAAACGTATCTTTTTCCTTCCAGATAGAAGAACAGTTCCAATAATGAATTTTAAATGCCGCTGCTGCTTGGAGATCTGTATGTTTAATCTAGATTAGAGGATAAAATAAGTTGCCTGACAATAGGACTGGGATATAATTATGAAAAAAAAACCCAAATTGTTGAGAGTTGAGAAGTATGTACACTGATTTTAGCTAGCTTATAAATATCCTAGAGAAAAAAAAAAAGTGGATACATGTCCCCATTCCGAACTCAGAAACAATACCCAATTGATCGCCACATATAAATGATAATTCAGTTTCTTCCAGGGCATCTCATGGTGGACACACACAATGCTTATGGGCAGGCTGCCTGTCCAAACGTAGATGGCCAACAGAACACGAATTCAATGACATCTTTGCAGGTTCATTGTCTCATAATGCCTTACCAGGGCTTTCTCTTTTAAAATTATTAATTTTTAAGTTTTATTTTATTATTTTCCATTTAAAATTTAAATTCAATTTTATTGATTTATATATTTTTTCTTCTTCTTTTTACCCTACAGGTCCTTTCGTTATGCATTATGGCTTCCAGTTTAGTGTTTTTGTGTGATTTCTGTGTGTGTGAATGAGTGGGTCTGTGTTTCTTGGGTCTTCTTGGACTCTTTTTGTCCTGTTGGTTTGCTTTGTCCAATTCCTATGTGTTGAATTATATTATTTTATATTATGCTATATTATTATAATTATCTCTTAGAAGCCTATTTGTTTTCTAATGGAAGACAGAAAGAGGGTGGATTCAGGATGGGAGGTGGGGAGGAACTGGGAGAAGTGAGTAAGGGGAAGCCGTAATAAGGACATATTATATGAGAAAAAAATCTATTTTTAATAAATGAAAAAACGTACAGACAGTGTCTCCGGGTAAGAAATCTAGCATACAATATAATAAAACACATTTGGGACTTATATTCAATAGATAGGAATAGCCAGAAAATCCTTGGCCTTTAGTATGTAAAATGTCATCATAATCTACAGTTATCTGTAGTTTTATTTACTTTTGTATGTCTGTATCTATCTATCTATCTATCTATCTATCTATCTATCTATCTATCTATCTATCTATCTATCTATCTATCTATATATCTATGCTGGTGCATGTGGGTCCCCTGTATGTAAAGGCCAGAAGTCAACCACGGGTGCTTTCCTCAGTCACTCTCTACTTTAGGCAAGGGTCATCCATGCTATTTTATTACTCTTCATATTTACTTTTATGCCAATACCATGCTGTTTTTGTTATTCTGGTTCTGCAGTGTATCTGAACATCAGACACGTTGTGTTTCTAGTATTAATTTATTTATTAGTTTTTAAATTCTTCAATTTTATTTGAAAAATTTCCTAAATGTATACAATATATTTTGGTCATATCCACCTCTAACTCCCTGTCCCAACTCTTCTTAGCCCCATCTGACAGAGGCTATTGTCATTGCTTTTGGTTACACACCATAACTAGATGGTAAGACAGTATTTCTGAAGACACCACACATTTTAGTTACAGGCTACTGAGAAGTCCATCTCAAACTGATCAGAAAACTCTCTCCCTGATGGCTACAGTGCTAGAAGGCCTTATTCAAGCTGCTAGTAGAGAAAAGAGATGAATGGTCTCACCCAGCACCCTGCATGATACAGTGTAAACCTGCTAGGAAAAATGTGCCCACTGTTGCAATAACGGAGGTCTGTTTTCAGGATAATAATTGTCTTTTTGACTGGATTTGAGACCAGCATTTGATCTTTTTGCCCAGGATATCTTTGGATATTCAGGGTCTTTCCTGGTTCCATATGGAATTTTATATTTCCCAATTCTGTCATCAAATGTGTAGATTGCTTTTAGTAGTATAGTCAGTGCATGCAAATTATGTCTGAGTAGCCATATTTATTTATTGACTATTCATAATAGCCGTAATGTACAATCAGTCTAGGTGTCTATTAGTAAAAGAACAGGTAAAGAAAATACAGTAGACACACACAAGGAAATGTTTGTCTGTAGAGGATGAAATCATGTCATTCTCAGACTGAAACTCAAGCTCAAGTGAAATAAATCAGACTCAGACAGAGAAGTATCCCATTTTCTCTCACACCAGAAGAATATATACACAGACACACACACACACGCAGACACACAGACACACAGACACACACACACACACACACACACATACACACACACATAAATATAAAGGAAAGGGTTTATACTTCCTGGTCACAATCACTCACTGACGGACGTCTGGGCAGGAACTTAAGGCAAAAATCTGAAGGCAGGAACATGGAGCATAAACCATGGAGGAATGCTGCTAACTGGCTTTTTCTTTGATTATCAGGTACTTAGATTTTTAGACAGCCCTGCACCACCTGCCTAGGGAGCAGTTCTACCCACTGTGGGCCAGACCTTTCCATATCAATCATTAAGACAATTTTCCATAGACACAGCTTCAGGCCAATCTGATGGAGGCAATTTCTTCAAGTGAGGTTCCCTCTTCCCAGGTGACTCTAGTTTAAGCTTAGGAATATAGTTCACTGAATAAATGATATTCTAAAATGTCAGCTTGAAAGTAGAAAATAAATCAACACAGAGAAGAATGAAGGTAGTGGGGAGAGCGGAGAGGGGGGAGAAGATAAGAGAGAGTACACAGGCAATAGATTGTATAGAAGTATGATACGTGTGTGAGAAGGAATATCACTATGGGACTCATAAATGTGTATATTTTACATACATTAATAGTAGAATAATAAAAATGTAAATTACAAATATTAAATACACATGGAGAAATATTATTCCCTAATGATTTTATTACTGTGTACTAATTATACACATGTGCTTAAATATGACATTTCATTTAGGCATATAATGTATTTGATCACTCATTACTTCCTGTTACCTCTTTCTATTCCCCATTTCATATCATGGTATATTTATAGTTTTCCTTTTGTTTTCATTCCTCTTAATTCCACATATGCAAGAAAACATTAAATATTTGCTCTTGTAATAGTTGACATATTTTATTCTGCAGAAAAACACATTTTCATTCTTCATGACTGACAAAAGGCATTTTCCTTTCCATTCATCTGCTAATGGGCTGTAGGCTAATTTTATAACCTGACCACTGTTAATGGCGCTATAGTAATCATGAGTGTGCAAGTGTCCCTACAGTAAGTTGACTTTGATTCTTTGGGTAGCTTCCCAGAAGTGCTATATTAGATCATATAAGAATCTTCCATATTGAATTCCATATTGAATGCTACCGTGGTTGAATTAATTTATTTCCATGAGGTTATAAGGGTTACTTTTTAATACTAGACATGGACAGCAGGCAGGTAAATGAAGAAATCTTGAAAAATATATATTGTTTTCCACCAGAAAAAGAAAAGTGATCTATACAGATAATGAAGAAATACCCACAGATAGTATTATTACATCATTTTTATTCCCAAGAAGATGAGATAGGTCTCCAGTTTAAGCTGCTTCTTTAGGTGAATGGAGTGAGAGATGTTTCTGTTCTCCTGGGCATGTAGTCTCTGAAGGAGTTCATGCCCGTATAAATTCCCTGGATCCCACCCATTGGCATCCAGAATCTAAACATGGCTCATTTTGATGCTTTTCAAAAGAGTAACAAAGGTATTTGGTTGACTTTTACTTGTCTTAATGTGAAAGGTTGTTATTGTGCTTAGTGATTTTTAAAAATATTTTTGTTACTCCTTAATTGTGTGCATGTGTGCACACGTGCATGTATGTGCAAGTGTGAACATAGATACCTGCAATGGCTAGAGGCATCAGATTCCCTGGAGCTGGAGTGATATGTGGTTGAGAGACTCCTGAGGTAGGTGTTTGCATCTAAAGTCAGGTCTTCTGAAAGCAAGTACATGCCCATAACCAATGAGCCATCACTTCAGCCGTGTTGCTAAGTGGTTTTATAACACACTCCTGCCTATTATTTATAAGTCTATAACAACAAATATATTACCCAGCTTAGAATGAGGTCTGTGTACAGAATGATGATCTTCTCTTGCA
>JAMJFZ010000466.1:0-105831 GCA_026225945.1 Cricetomys ansorgei
AAAAGTGTTTCAAGAACTGAGTAACATGTGTGTTCCAAATGCAATTCTAACCGCAGGAACGTCTGAAACACAACACAGATGTAAACACACTATCAATGGCTATTTCAACATAGTGGTCAATGCGCACTTATCAAACTATGCACTCTGAGTGTGATTCCAGCTTCTCTCACACACAAGACTCTCAGAAGTAACTAAAATACGTATTGCAACAGCATCTACTAAGAAACACTCTCCTAATACGCCTAACACATTGAAACACAGTTCCTATGCGTTTCTCCACTAAAACATGAATACATGTCTTTTCTAACTAAGGAAACAAGGAAACTTCAAAGGCGACTACAGAAAAGAAGTGTTTCAAGAACTGAGTAACATGTGTGTTCCAAATGCAATTCTAACCGCAGGAACGTCTGAAACACAACACAGATGTAAACACACTATCAATGGCTATTTCAACATAGTGGTCAATGCGCACTTATCAAACTATGCACTCTGAGTGTGATTTCCAGCTTCTCTCACACACAAGACTCTCAGAAGTAACTAAAATACGTATTGCAACAGCATCTACTAAGAAACACTCTCCTAATACGCCTAACACATTGAAACACAGTTCCTATGCGTTTCTCCACTAAAACATGAATACATGTCTTTTCTAACTAAGGAAACAAGGAAACTTCAAAGGCGACTACAGAAAAGAAGTGTTTCAAGAACTGAGTAACATGTGTGTTCCAAATGCAATTCTAACCGCAGGAACGTCTGAAACACAACACAGATGTAAACACACTATCAATGGCTATTTCAACATAGTGGTCAATGCGCCTTATCAAACTATGCACTCTGAGTGTGATTCCAGCTTCTCTCACACACAAGACTCTCAGAAGTAACTAAAATACGTATTGCAACAGCATCTACTAAGAAACACTCTCCTAATACGCCTAACACATTGAAACACAGTTCCTATGCGTTTCTCCACTAAAACATGAATACATGTCTTTTCTAACTAAAGGAAACAAGGAAACTTCAAAGGCGACTACAGAAAAGAAGTGTTTCAAGAACTGAGTAACATGTGTGTTCCAAATGCAATTCTAACCGCAGGAACGTCTGAAACACAACACAGATGTAAACACACTATCAATGGCTATTTCAACATAGTGGTCAATGCGCACTTATCAAACTATGCACTCTGAGTGTGATTCCAGCTTCTCTCACACACAAGACTCTCAGAAGTAACTAAAATACGTATTGCAACAGCATCTACTAAGAAACACTCTCCTAATACGCCTAACACATTGAAACACAGTTCCTATGCGTTTCTCCACTAAAACATGAATACATGTCTTTTCTAACTAAGGAAACAAGGAAACTTCAAAGGCGACTACAGAAAAGAAGTGTTTCAAGAACTGAGTAACATGTGTGTTCCAAATGCAATTCTAACCGCAGGAACGTCTGAAACACAACACAGATGTAAACACACTATCAATGGCTATTTCAACATAGTGGTCAATGCGCCTTATCAAACTATGCACTCTGAGTGTGATTCCAGCTTCTCTCACACACAAGACTCTCAGAAGTAACTAAAATACGTATTGCAACAGCATCTACTAAGAAACACTCTCCTAATACGCCTAACACATTGAAACACAGTTCCTATGCGTTTCTCCACTAAAACATGAATACATGTCTTTTCTAACTAAGGAAACAAGGAAACTTCAAAGGCGACTACAGAAAAGAAGTGTTTCAAGAACTGAGTAACATGTGTGTTCCAAATGCAATTCTAACCGCAGGAACGTCTGAAACACAACACAGATGTAAACACACTATCAATGGCTATTTCAACATAGTGGTCAATGCGCACTTATCAAACTATGCACTCTGAGTGTGATTCCAGCTTCTCTCACACACAAGACTCTCAGAAGTAACTAAAATACGTATTGCAACAGCATCTACTAAGAAACACTCTCCTAATACGCCTAACACATTGAAACACAGTTCCTATGCGTTTCTCCACTAAAACATGAATACATGTCTTTTCTAACTAAGGAAACAAGGAAACTTCAAAGGCGACTACAGAAAAGAAGTGTTTCAAGAACTGAGTAACATGTGTGTTCCAAATGCAATTCTAACCGCAGGAACGTCTGAAACACAACACAGATGTAAACACACTATCAATGGCTATTTCAACATAGTGGTCAATGCGCACTTATCAAACTATGCACTCTGAGTGTGATTCCAGCTTCTCTCACACACAAGACTCTCAGAAGTAACTAAAATACGTATTGCAACAGCATCTACTAAGAAACACTCTCCTAATACGCCTAACACATTGAAACACAGTTCCTATGCGTTTCTCCACTAAAACATGAATACATGTCTTTTCTAACTAAGGAAACAAGGAAACTTCAAAGGCGACTACAGAAAAGAAGTGTTTCAAGAACTGAGTAACATGTGTGTTCCAAATGCAATTCTAACCGCAGGAACGTCTGAAACACAACACAGATGTAAACACACTATCAATGGCTATTTCAACATAGTGGTCAATGCGCACTTATCAAACTATGCACTCTGAGTGTGATTCCAGCTTCTCTCACACACAAGACTCTCAGAAGTAACTAAAATACGTATTGCAACAGCATCTACTAAGAAACACTCTCCTAATACGCCTAACACATTGAAACACAGTTCCTATGCGTTTCTCCACTAAAACATGAATACATGTCTTTTCTAACTAAGGAAACAAGGAAACTTCAAAGGCGACTACAGAAAAGAAGTGTTTCAAGAACTGAGTAACATGTGTGTTCCAAATGCAATTCTAACCGCAGGAACGTCTGAAACACAACACAGATGTAAACACACTATCAATGGCTATTTCAACATAGTGGTCAATGCGCACTTATCAAACTATGCACTCTGAGTGTGATTCCAGCTTCTCTCACACACAAGACTCTCAGAAGTAACTAAAATACGTATTGCAACAGCATCTACTAAGAAACACTCTCCTAATACGCCTAACACATTGAAACACAGTTCCTATGCGTTTCTCCACTAAAACATGAATACATGTCTTTTCTAACTAAGGAAACAAGGAAACTTCAAAGGCGACTACAGAAAAGAAGTGTTTCAAGAACTGAGTAACATGTGTGTTCCAAATGCAATTCTAACCGCAGGAACGTCTGAAACACAACACAGATGTAAACACACTATCAATGGCTATTTCAACATAGTGGTCAATGCGCCTTATCAAACTATGCACTCTGAGTGTGATTCCAGCTTCTCTCACACACAAGACTCTCAGAAGTAACTAAAATACGTATTGCAACAGCATCTACTAAGAAACACTCTCCTAATACGCCTAACACATTGAAACACAGTTCCTATGCGTTTCTCCACTAAAACATGAATACATGTCTTTTCTAACTAAGGAAACAAGGAAACTTCAAAGGCGACTACAGAAAAGAAGTGTTTCAAGAACTGAGTAACATGTGTGTTCCAAATGCAATTCTAACCGCAGGAACGTCTGAAACACAACACAGATGTAAACACACTATCAATGGCTATTTCAACATAGTGGTCAATGCGCACTTATCAAACTATGCACTCTGAGTGTGATTCCAGCTTCTCTCACACACAAGACTCTCAGAAGTAACTAAAATACGTATTGCAACAGCATCTACTAAGAAACACTCTCCTAATACGCCTAACACATTGAAACACAGTTCCTATGCGTTTCTCCACTAAAACATGAATACATGTCTTTTCTAACTAAGGAAACAAGGAAACTTCAAAGGCGACTACAGAAAAGAAGTGTTTCAAGAACTGAGTAACATGTGTGTTCCAAATGCAATTCTAACCGCAGGAACGTCTGAAACACAACACAGATGTAAACACACTATCAATGGCTATTTCAACATAGTGGTCAATGCGCACTTATCAAACTATGCACTCTGAGTGTGATTCCAGCTTCTCTCACACACAAGACTCTCAGAAGTAACTAAAATACGTATTGCTCCAACAGCATCTACTAAGAAACACTCTCCTAATACGCCTAACACATTGAAACACAGTTCCTATGCGTTTCTCCACTAAAACATGAATACATGTCTTTTCTAACTAAGGAAACAAGGAAACTTCAAAGGCGACTACAGAAAAGAAGTGTTTCAAGAACTGAGTAACATGTGTGTTCCAAATGCAATTCTAACCGCAGGAACGTCTGAAACACAACACAGATGTAAACACACTATCAATGGCTATTTCAACATAGTGGTCAATGCGCACTTATCAAACTATGCACTCTGAGTGTGATTCCAGCTTCTCTCACACACAAGACTCTCAGAAGTAACTAAAATACGTATTGCAACAGCATCTACTAAGAAACACTCTCCTAATACGCCTAACACATTGAAACACAGTTCCTATGCGTTTCTCCACTAAAACATGAATACATGTCTTTTCTAACTAAGGAAACAAGGAAACTTCAAAGGCGACTACAGAAAAGAAGTGTTTCAAGAACTGAGTAACATGTGTGTTCCAAATGCAATTCTAACCGCAGGAACGTCTGAAACACAACACAGATGTAAACACACTATCAATGGCTATTTCAACATAGTGGTCAATGCGCACTTATCAAACTATGCACTCTGAGTGTGATTCCAGCTTCTCTCACACACAAGACTCTCAGAAGTAACTAAAATACGTATTGCAACAGCATCTACTAAGAAACACTCTCCTAATACGCCTAACACATTGAAACACAGTTCCTATGCGTTTCTCCACTAAAACATGAATACATGTCTTTTCTAACTAAGGAAACAAGGAAACTTCAAAGGCGACTACAGAAAAGAAGTGTTTCAAGAACTGAGTAACATGTGTGTTCCAAATGCAATTCTAACCGCAGGAACGTCTGAAACACAACACAGATGTAAACACACTATCAATGGCTATTTCAACATAGTGGTCAATGCGCCTTATCAAACTATGCACTCTGAGTGTGATTCCAGCTTCTCTCACACACAAGACTCTCAGAAGTAACTAAAATACGTATTGCAACAGCATCTACTAAGAAACACTCTCCTAATACGCCTAACACATTGAAACACAGTTCCTATGCGTTTCTCCACTAAAACATGAATACATGTCTTTTCTAACTAAGGAAACAAGGAAACTTCAAAGGCGACTACAGAAAAGAAGTGTTTCAAGAACTGAGTAACATGTGTGTTCCAAATGCAATTCTAACCGCAGGAACGTCTGAAACACAACACAGATGTAAACACACTATCAATGGCTATTTCAACATAGTGGTCAATGCGCACTTATCAAACTATGCACTCTGAGTGTGATTCCAGCTTCTCTCACACACAAGACTCTCAGAAGTAACTAAAATACGTATTGCAACAGCATCTACTAAGAAACACTCTCCTAATACGCCTAACACATTGAAACACAGTTCCTATGCGTTTCTCCACTAAAACATGAATACATGTCTTTTCTAACTAAGGAAACAAGGAAACTTACAAAGGCGACTACAGAAAAGAAGTGTTTCAAGAACTGAGTAACATGTGTGTTCCAAATGCAATTCTAACCGCAGGAACGTCTGAAACACAACACAGATGTAAACACACTATCAATGGCTATTTCAACATAGTGGTCAATGCGCACTTATCAAACTATGCACTCTGAGTGTGATTCCAGCTTCTCTCACACACAAGACTCTCAGAAGTAACTAAAATACGTATTGCAACAGCATCTACTAAGAAACACTCTCCTAATACGCCTAACACATTGAAACACAGTTCCTATGCGTTTCTCCACTAAAACATGAATACATGTCTTTTCTAACTAAGGAAACAAGGAAACTTCAAAGGCGACTACAGAAAAGAAGTGTTTCAAGAACTGAGTAACATGTGTGTTCCAAATGCAATTCTAACCGCAGGAACGTCTGAAACACAACACAGATGTAAACACACTATCAATGGCTATTTCAACATAGTGGTCAATGCGCCTTATCAAACTATGCACTCTGAGTGTGATTCCAGCTTCTCTCACACACAAGACTCTCAGAAGTAACTAAAATACGTATTGCAACAGCATCTACTAAGAAACACTCTCCTAATACGCCTAACACATTGAAACACAGTTCCTATGCGTTTCTCCACTAAAACATGAATACATGTCTTTTCTAACTAAGGAAACAAGGAAACTTCAAAGGCGACTACAGAAAAGAAGTGTTTCAAGAACTGAGTAACATGTGTGTTCCAAATGCAATTCTAACCGCAGGAACGTCTGAAACACAACACAGATGTAAACACACTATCAATGGCTATTTCAACATAGTGGTCAATGCGCCTTATCAAACTATGCACTCTGAGTGTGATTCCAGCTTCTCTCACACACAAGACTCTCAGAAGTAACTAAAATACGTATTGCAACAGCATCTACTAAGAAACACTCTCCTAATACGCCTAACACATTGAAACACAGTTCCTATGCGTTTCTCCACTAAAACATGAATACATGTCTTTTCTAACTAAGGAAACAAGGAAACTTCAAAGGCGACTACAGAAAAGAAGTGTTTCAAGAACTGAGTAACATGTGTGTTCCAAATGCAATTCTAACCGCAGGAACGTCTGAAACACAACACAGATGTAAACACACTATCAATGGCTATTTCAACATAGTGGTCAATGCGCACTTATCAAACTATGCACTCTGAGTGTGATTCCAGCTTCTCTCACACACAAGACTCTCAGAAGTAACTAAAATACGTATTGCAACAGCATCTACTAAGAAACACTCTCCTAATACGCCTAACACATTGAAACACAGTTCCTATGCGTTTCTCCACTAAAACATGAATACATGTCTTTTCTAACTAAGGAAACAAGGAAACTTCAAAGGCGACTACAGAAAAGAAGTGTTTCAAGAACTGAGTAACATGTGTGTTCCAAATGCAATTCTAACCGCAGGAACGTCTGAAACACAACACAGATGTAAACACACTATCAATGGCTATTTCAACATAGTGGTCAATGCGCCTTATCAAACTATGCACTCTGAGTGTGATTCCAGCTTCTCTCACACACAAGACTCTCAGAAGTAACTAAAATACGTATTGCAACAGCATCTACTAAGAAACACTCTCCTAATACGCCTAACACATTGAAACACAGTTCCTATGCGTTTCTCCACTAAAACATGAATACATGTCTTTTCTAACTAAGGAAACAAGGAAACTTCAAAGGCGACTACAGAAAAGAAGTGTTTCAAGAACTAAGTAACATGTGTGTTCCAAATGCAATTCTAACCGCAGGAACGTCTGAAACACAACACAGATGTAAACACACTATCAATGGCTATTTCAACATAGTGGTCAATGCGCACTTATCAAACTATGCACTCTGAGTGTGATTCCAGCTTCTCTCACACACAAGACTCTCAGAAGTAACTAAAATACGTATTGCAACAGCATCTACTAAGAAACACTCTCCTAATACGCCTAACACATTGAAACACAGTTCCTATGCGTTTCTCCACTAAAACATGAATACATGTCTTTTCTAACTAAGGAAACAAGGAAACTTCAAAGGCGACTACAGAAAAGAAGTGTTTCAAGAACTAAGTAACATGTGTGTTCCAAATGCAATTCTAACCGCAGGAACGTCTGAAACACAACACAGATGTAAACACACTATCAATGGCTATTTCAACATAGTGGTCAATGCGCACTTATCAAACTATGCACTCTGAGTGTGATTCCAGCTTCTCTCACACACAAGACTCTCAGAAGTAACTAAAATACGTATTGCAACAGCATCTACTAAGAAACACTCTCCTAATACGCCTAACACATTGAAACACAGTTCCTATGCGTTTCTCCACTAAAACATGAATACATGTCTTTTCTAACTAAGGAAACAAGGAAACTTCAAAGGCGACTACAGAAAAGAAGTGTTTCAAGAACTAAGTAACATGTGTGTTCCAAATGCAATTCTAACCGCAGGAACGTCTGAAACACAACACAGATGTAAACACACTATCAATGGCTATTTCAACATAGTGGTCAATGCGCACTTATCAAACTATGCACTCTGAGTGTGATTCCAGCTTCTCTCACACACAAGACTCTCAGAAGTAACTAAAATACGTATTGCAACAGCATCTACTAAGAAACACTCTCCTAATACGCCTAACACATTGAAACACAGTTCCTATGCGTTTCTCCACTAAAACATGAATACATGTCTTTTCTAACTAAGGAAACAAGGAAACTTCAAAGGCGACTACAGAAAAGAAGTGTTTCAAGAACTAAGTAACATGTGTGTTCCAAATGCAATTCTAACCGCAGGAACGTCTGAAACACAACACAGATGTAAACACACTATCAATGGCTATTTCAACATAGTGGTCAATGCGCACTTATCAAACTATGCACTCTGAGTGTGATTCCAGCTTCTCTCACACACAAGACTCTCAGAAGTAACTAAAATACGTATTGCAACAGCATCTACTAAGAAACACTCTCCTAATACGCCTAACACATTGAAACACAGTTCCTATGCGTTTCTCCACTAAAACATGAATACATGTCTTTTCTAACTAAGGAAACAAGGAAACTTCAAAGGCGACTACAGAAAAGAAGTGTTTCAAGAACTAAGTAACATGTGTGTTCCAAATGCAATTCTAACCGCAGGAACGTCTGAAACACAACACAGATGTAAACACACTATCAATGGCTATTTCAACATAGTGGTCAATGCGCACTTATCAAACTATGCACTCTGAGTGTGATTCCAGCTTCTCTCACACACAAGACTCTCAGAAGTAACTAAAATACGTATTGCAACAGCATCTACTAAGAAACACTCTCCTAATACGCCTAACACATTGAAACACAGTTCCTATGCGTTTCTCCACTAAAACATGAATACATGTCTTTTCTAACTAAGGAAACAAGGAAACTTCAAAGGCGACTACAGAAAAGAAGTGTTTCAAGAACTAAGTAACATGTGTGTTCCAAATGCAATTCTAACCGCAGGAACGTCTGAAACACAACACAGATGTAAACACACTATCAATGGCTATTTCAACATAGTGGTCAATGCGCACTTATCAAACTATGCACTCTGAGTGTGATTCCAGCTTCTCTCACACACAAGACTCTCAGAAGTAACTAAAATACGTATTGCAACAGCATCTACTAAGAAACACTCTCCTAATACGCCTAACACATTGAAACACAGTTCCTATGCGTTTCTCCACTAAAACATGAATACATGTCTTTTCTAACTAAGGAAACAAGGAAACTTCAAAGGCGACTACAGAAAAGAAGTGTTTCAAGAACTAAGTAACATGTGTGTTCCAAATGCAATTCTAACCGCAGGAACGTCTGAAACACAACACAGATGTAAACACACTATCAATGGCTATTTCAACATAGTGGTCAATGCGCACTTATCAAACTATGCACTCTGAGTGTGATTCCAGCTTCTCTCACACACAAGACTCTCAGAAGTAACTAAAATACGTATTGCAACAGCATCTACTAAGAAACACTCTCCTAATACGCCTAACACATTGAAACACAGTTCCTATGCGTTTCTCCACTAAAACATGAATACATGTCTTTTCTAACTAAGGAAACAAGGAAACTTCAAAGGCGACTACAGAAAAGAAGTGTTTCAAGAACTAAGTAACATGTGTGTTCCAAATGCAATTCTAACCGCAGGAACGTCTGAAACACAACACAGATGTAAACACACTATCAATGGCTATTTCAACATAGTGGTCAATGCGCACTTATCAAACTATGCACTCTGAGTGTGATTCCAGCTTCTCTCACACACAAGACTCTCAGAAGTAACTAAAATACGTATTGCAACAGCATCTACTAAGAAACACTCTCCTAATACGCCTAACACATTGAAACACAGTTCCTATGCGTTTCTCCACTAAAACATGAATACATGTCTTTTCTAACTAAGGAAACAAGGAAACTTCAAAGGCGACTACAGAAAAGAAGTGTTTCAAGAACTAAGTAACATGTGTGTTCCAAATGCAATTCTAACCGCAGGAACGTCTGAAACACAACACAGATGTAAACACACTATCAATGGCTATTTCAACATAGTGGTCAATGCGCACTTATCAAACTATGCACTCTGAGTGTGATTCCAGCTTCTCTCACACACAAGACTCTCAGAAGTAACTAAAATACGTATTGCAACAGCATCTACTAAGAAACACTCTCCTAATACGCCTAACACATTGAAACACAGTTCCTATGCGTTTCTCCACTAAAACATGAATACATGTCTTTTCTAACTAAGGAAACAGGAAACTTCAAAGGCGACTACAGAAAAGAAGTGTTTCAAGAACTAAGTAACATGTGTGTTCCAAATGCAATTCTAACCGCAGGAACGTCTGAAACACAACACAGATGTAAACACACTATCAATGGCTATTTCAACATAGTGGTCAATGCGCACTTATCAAACTATGCACTCTGAGTGTGATTCCAGCTTCTCTCACACACAAGACTCTCAGAAGTAACTAAAATACGTATTGCAACAGCATCTACTAAGAAACACTCTCCTAATACGCCTAACACATTGAAACACAGTTCCTATGCGTTTCTCCACTAAAACATGAATACATGTCTTTTCTAACTAAGGAAACAAGGAAACTTCAAAGGCGACTACAGAAAAGAAGTGTTTCAAGAACTAAGTAACATGTGTGTTCCAAATGCAATTCTAACCGCAGGAACGTCTGAAACACAACACAGATGTAAACACACTATCAATGGCTATTTCAACATAGTGGTCAATGCGCACTTATCAAACTATGCACTCTGAGTGTGATTCCAGCTTCTCTCACACACAAGACTCTCAGAAGTAACTAAAATACGTATTGCAACAGCATCTACTAAGAAACACTCTCCTAATACGCCTAACACATTGAAACACAGTTCCTATGCGTTTCTCCACTAAAACATGAATACATGTCTTTTCTAACTAAGGAAACAAGGAAACTTCAAAGGCGACTACAGAAAAGAAGTGTTTCAAGAACTAAGTAACATGTGTGTTCCAAATGCAATTCTAACCGCAGGAACGTCTGAAACACAACACAGATGTAAACACACTATCAATGGCTATTTCAACATAGTGGTCAATGCGCACTTATCAAACTATGCACTCTGAGTGTGATTCCAGCTTCTCTCACACACAAGACTCTCAGAAGTAACTAAAATACGTATTGCAACAGCATCTACTAAGAAACACTCTCCTAATACGCCTAACACATTGAAACACAGTTCCTATGCGTTTCTCCACTAAAACATGAATACATGTCTTTTCTAACTAAGGAAACAAGGAAACTTCAAAGGCGACTACAGAAAAGAAGTGTTTCAAGAACTAAGTAACATGTGTGTTCCAAATGCAATTCTAACCGCAGGAACGTCTGAAACACAACACAGATGTAAACACACTATCAATGGCTATTTCAACATAGTGGTCAATGCGCACTTATCAAACTATGCACTCTGAGTGTGATTCCAGCTTCTCTCACACACAAGACTCTCAGAAGTAACTAAAATACGTATTGCAACAGCATCTACTAAGAAACACTCTCCTAATACGCCTAACACATTGAAACACAGTTCCTATGCGTTTCTCCACTAAAACATGAATACATGTCTTTTCTAACTAAGGAAACAAGGAAACTTCAAAGGCGACTACAGAAAAGAAGTGTTTCAAGAACTAAGTAACATGTGTGTTCCAAATGCAATTCTAACCGCAGGAACGTCTGAAACACAACACAGATGTAAACACACTATCAATGGCTATTTCAACATAGTGGTCAATGCGCACTTATCAAACTATGCACTCTGAGTGTGATTCCAGCTTCTCTCACACACAAGACTCTCAGAAGTAACTAAAATACGTATTGCAACAGCATCTACTAAGAAACACTCTCCTAATACGCCTAACACATTGAAACACAGTTCCTATGCGTTTCTTTCCACTAAAACATGAATACATGTCTTTTCTAACTAAGGAAACAAGGAAACTTCAAAGGCGACTACAGAAAAGAAGTGTTTCAAGAACTAAGTAACATGTGTGTTCCAAATGCAATTCTAACCGCAGGAACGTCTGAAACACAACACAGATGTAAACACACTATCAATGGCTATTTCAACATAGTGGTCAATGCGCACTTATCAAACTATGCACTCTGAGTGTGATTCCAGCTTCTCTCACACACAAGACTCTCAGAAGTAACTAAAATACGTATTGCAACAGCATCTACTAAGAAACACTCTCCTAATACGCCTAACACATTGAAACACAGTTCCTATGCGTTTCTCCACTAAAACATGAATACATGTCTTTTCTAACTAAGGAAACAAGGAAACTTCAAAGGCGACTACAGAAAAGAAGTGTTTCAAGAACTAAGTAACATGTGTGTTCCAAATGCAATTCTAACCGCAGGAACGTCTGAAACACAACACAGATGTAAACACACTATCAATGGCTATTTCAACATAGTGGTCAATGCGCACTTATCAAACTATGCACTCTGAGTGTGATTCCAGCTTCTCTCACACACAAGACTCTCAGAAGTAACTAAAATACGTATTGCAACAGCATCTACTAAGAAACACTCTCCTAATACGCCTAACACATTGAAACACAGTTCCTATGCGTTTCTCCACTAAAACATGAATACATGTCTTTTCTAACTAAGGAAACAAGGAAACTTCAAAGGCGACTACAGAAAAGAAGTGTTTCAAGAACTAAGTAACATGTGTGTTCCAAATGCAATTCTAACCGCAGGAACGTCTGAAACACAACACAGATGTAAACACACTATCAATGGCTATTTCAACATAGTGGTCAATGCGCACTTATCAAACTATGCACTCTGAGTGTGATTCCAGCTTCTCTCACACACAAGACTCTCAGAAGTAACTAAAATACGTATTGCAACAGCATCTACTAAGAAACACTCTCCTAATACGCCTAACACATTGAAACACAGTTCCTATGCGTTTCTCCACTAAAACATGAATACATGTCTTTTCTAACTAAGGAAACAAGGAAACTTCAAAGGCGACTACAGAAAAGAAGTGTTTCAAGAACTAAGTAACATGTGTGTTCCAAATGCAATTCTAACCGCAGGAACGTCTGAAACACAACACAGATGTAAACACACTATCAATGGCTATTTCAACATAGTGGTCAATGCGCACTTATCAAACTATGCACTCTGAGTGTGATTCCAGCTTCTCTCACACACAAGACTCTCAGAAGTAACTAAAATACGTATTGCAACAGCATCTACTAAGAAACACTCTCCTAATACGCCTAACACATTGAAACACAGTTCCTATGCGTTTCTCCACTAAAACATGAATACATGTCTTTTCTAACTAAGGAAACAAGGAAACTTCAAAGGCGACTACAGAAAAGAAGTGTTTCAAGAACTAAGTAACATGTGTGTTCCAAATGCAATTCTAACCGCAGGAACGTCTGAAACACAACACAGATGTAAACACACTATCAATGGCTATTTCAACATAGTGGTCAATGCGCACTTATCAAACTATGCACTCTGAGTGTGATTCCAGCTTCTCTCACACACAAGACTCTCAGAAGTAACTAAAATACGTATTGCAACAGCATCTACTAAGAAACACTCTCCTAATACGCCTAACACATTGAAACACAGTTCCTATGCGTTTCTCCACTAAAACATGAATACA
Source organism: Cricetomys ansorgei (assembly GCA_026225945.1). Taxonomy (NCBI): domain Eukaryota; kingdom Metazoa; phylum Chordata; class Mammalia; order Rodentia; family Nesomyidae; genus Cricetomys; species Cricetomys ansorgei. Next base: position 13,751 of record JAMJFZ010000466.1, read on the forward strand.
TGTCTTTTCTAACTAAGGAAACAAGGAAACTTCAAAGGCGACTACAGAAAAGAAGTGTTTCAAGAACTAAGTAACATGTGTGTTCCAAATGCAATTCTAACCGCAGGAACGTCTGAAACACAACACAGATGTAAACACACTATCAATGGCTATTTCAACATAGTGGTCAATGCGCACTTATCAAACTATGCACTCTGAGTGTGATTCCAGCTTCTCTCACACACAAGACTCTCAGAAGTAACTAAAATACGTATTGCAACAGCATCTACTAAGAAACACTCTCCTAATACGCCTAACACATTGAAACACAGTTCCTATGCGTTTCTCCACTAAAACATGAATACATGTCTTTTCTAACTAAGGAAACAAGGAAACTTCAAAGGCGACTACAGAAAAGAAGTGTTTCAAGAACTAAGTAACATGTGTGTTCCAAATGCAATTCTAACCGCAGGAACGTCTGAAACACAACACAGATGTAAACACACTATCAATGGCTATTTCAACATAGTGGTCAATGCGCACTTATCAAACTATGCACTCTGAGTGTGATTCCAGCTTCTCTCACACACAAGACTCTCAGAAGTAACTAAAATACGTATTGCAACAGCATCTACTAAGAAACACTCTCCTAATACGCCTAACACATTGAAACACAGTTCCTATGCGTTTCTCCACTAAAACATGAATACATGTCTTTTCTAACTAAGGAAACAAGGAAACTTCAAAGGCGACTACAGAAAAGAAGTGTTTCAAGAACTAAGTAACATGTGTGTTCCAAATGCAATTCTAACCGCAGGAACGTCTGAAACACAACACAGATGTAAACACACTATCAATGGCTATTTCAACATAGTGGTCAATGCGCACTTATCAAACTATGCACTCTGAGTGTGATTCCAGCTTCTCTCACACACAAGACTCTCAGAAGTAACTAAAATACGTATTGCAACAGCATCTACTAAGAAACACTCTCCTAATACGCCTAACACATTGAAACACAGTTCCTATGCGTTTCTCCACTAAAACATGAATACATGTCTTTTCTAACTAAGGAAACAAGGAAACTTCAAAGGCGACTACAGAAAAGAAGTGTTTCAAGAACTAAGTAACATGTGTGTTCCAAATGCAATTCTAACCGCAGGAACGTCTGAAACACAACACAGATGTAAACACACTATCAATGGCTATTTCAACATAGTGGTCAATGCGCACTTATCAAACTATGCACTCTGAGTGTGATTCCAGCTTCTCTCACACACAAGACTCTCAGAAGTAACTAAAATACGTATTGCAACAGCATCTACTAAGAAACACTCTCCTAATACGCCTAACACATTGAAACACAGTTCCTATGCGTTTCTCCACTAAAACATGAATACATGTCTTTTCTAACTAAGGAAACAAGGAAACTTCAAAGGCGACTACAGAAAAGAAGTGTTTCAAGAACTAAGTAACATGTGTGTTCCAAATGCAATTCTAACCGCAGGAACGTCTGAAACACAACACAGATGTAAACACACTATCAATGGCTATTTCAACATAGTGGTCAATGCGCACTTATCAAACTATGCACTCTGAGTGTGATTCCAGCTTCTCTCACACACAAGACTCTCAGAAGTAACTAAAATACGTATTGCAACAGCATCTACTAAGAAACACTCTCCTAATACGCCTAACACATTGAAACACAGTTCCTATGCGTTTCTCCACTAAAACATGAATACATGTCTTTTCTAACTAAGGAAACAAGGAAACTTCAAAGGCGACTACAGAAAAGAAGTGTTTCAAGAACTAAGTAACATGTGTGTTCCAAATGCAATTCTAACCGCAGGAACGTCTGAAACACAACACAGATGTAAACACACTATCAATGGCTATTTCAACATAGTGGTCAATGCGCACTTATCAAACTATGCACTCTGAGTGTGATTCCAGCTTCTCTCACACACAAGACTCTCAGAAGTAACTAAAATACGTATTGCAACAGCATCTACTAAGAAACACTCTCCTAATACGCCTAACACATTGAAACACAGTTCCTATGCGTTTCTCCACTAAAACATGAATACATGTCTTTTCTAACTAAGGAAACAAGGAAACTTCAAAGGCGACTACAGAAAAGAAGTGTTTCAAGAACTAAGTAACATGTGTGTTCCAAATGCAATTCTAACCGCAGGAACGTCTGAAACACAACACAGATGTAAACACACTATCAATGGCTATTTCAACATAGTGGTCAATGCGCACTTATCAAACTATGCACTCTGAGTGTGATTCCAGCTTCTCTCACACACAAGACTCTCAGAAGTAACTAAAATACGTATTGCAACAGCATCTACTAAGAAACACTCTCCTAATACGCCTAACACATTGAAACACAGTTCCTATGCGTTTCTCCACTAAAACATGAATACATGTCTTTTCTAACTAAGGAAACAAGGAAACTTCAAAGGCGACTACAGAAAAGAAGTGTTTCAAGAACTAAGTAACATGTGTGTTCCAAATGCAATTCTAACCGCAGGAACGTCTGAAACACAACACAGATGTAAACACACTATCAATGGCTATTTCAACATAGTGGTCAATGCGCACTTATCAAACTATGCACTCTGAGTGTGATTCCAGCTTCTCTCACACACAAGACTCTCAGAAGTAACTAAAATACGTATTGCAACAGCATCTACTAAGAAACACTCTCCTAATACGCCTAACACATTGAAACACAGTTCCTATGCGTTTCTCCACTAAAACATGAATACATGTCTTTTCTAACTAAGGAAACAAGGAAACTTCAAAGGCGACTACAGAAAAGAAGTGTTTCAAGAACTAAGTAACATGTGTGTTCCAAATGCAATTCTAACCGCAGGAACGTCTGAAACACAACACAGATGTAAACACACTATCAATGGCTATTTCAACATAGTGGTCAATGCGCACTTATCAAACTATGCACTCTGAGTGTGATTCCAGCTTCTCTCACACACAAGACTCTCAGAAGTAACTAAAATACGTATTGCAACAGCATCTACTAAGAAACACTCTCCTAATACGCCTAACACATTGAAACACAGTTCCTATGCGTTTCTCCACTAAAACATGAATACATGTCTTTTCTAACTAAGGAAACAAGGAAACTTCAAAGGCGACTACAGAAAAGAAGTGTTTCAAGAACTAAGTAACATGTGTGTTCCAAATGCAATTCTAACCGCAGGAACGTCTGAAACACAACACAGATGTAAACACACTATCAATGGCTATTTCAACATAGTGGTCAATGCGCACTTATCAAACTATGCACTCTGAGTGTGATTCCAGCTTCTCTCACACACAAGACTCTCAGAAGTAACTAAAATACGTATTGCAACAGCATCTACTAAGAAACACTCTCCTAATACGCCTAACACATTGAAACACAGTTCCTATGCGTTTCTCCACTAAAACATGAATACATGTCTTTTCTAACTAAGGAAACAAGGAAACTTCAAAGGCGACTACAGAAAAGAAGTGTTTCAAGAACTAAGTAACATGTGTGTTCCAAATGCAATTCTAACCGCAGGAACGTCTGAAACACAACACAGATGTAAACACACTATCAATGGCTATTTCAACATAGTGGTCAATGCGCACTTATCAAACTATGCACTCTGAGTGTGATTCCAGCTTCTCTCACACACAAGACTCTCAGAAGTAACTAAAATACGTATTGCAACAGCATCTACTAAGAAACACTCTCCTAATACGCCTAACACATTGAAACACAGTTCCTATGCGTTTCTCCACTAAAACATGAATACATGTCTTTTCTAACTAAGGAAACAAGGAAACTTCAAAGGCGACTACAGAAAAGAAGTGTTTCAAGAACTGAGTAACATGTGTGTTCCAAATGCAATTCTAACCGCAGGAACGTCTGAAACACAACACAGATGTAAACACACTATCAATGGCTATTTCAACATAGTGGTCAATGCGCACTTATCAAACTATGCACTCTGAGTGTGATTCCAGCTTCTCTCACACACAAGACTCTCAGAAGTAACTAAAATACGTATTGCAACAGCATCTACTAAGAAACACTCTCCTAATACGCCTAACACATTGAAACACAGTTCCTATGCGTTTCTCCACTAAAACATGAATACATGTCTTTTCTAACTAAGGAAACAAGGAAACTTCAAAGGCGACTACAGAAAAGAAGTGTTTCAAGAACTAAGTAACATGTGTGTTCCAAATGCAATTCTAACCGCAGGAACGTCTGAAACACAACACAGATGTAAACACACTATCAATGGCTATTTCAACATAGTGGTCAATGCGCACTTATCAAACTATGCACTCTGAGTGTGATTCCAGCTTCTCTCACACACAAGACTCTCAGAAGTAACTAAAATACGTATTGCAACAGCATCTACTAAGAAACACTCTCCTAATACGCCTAACACATTGAAACACAGTTCCTATGCGTTTCTCCACTAAAACATGAATACATGTCTTTTCTAACTAAGGAAACAAGGAAACTTCAAAGGCGACTACAGAAAAGAAGTGTTTCAAGAACTAAGTAACATGTGTGTTCCAAATGCAATTCTAACCGCAGGAACGTCTGAAACACAACACAGATGTAAACACACTATCAATGGCTATTTCAACATAGCGGTCAATGCGCACTTATCAAACTATGCACTCTGAGTGTGATTCCAGCTTCTCTCACACACAAGACTCTCAGAAGTAACTAAAATACGTATTGCAACAGCATCTACTAAGAAACACTCTCCTAATACGCCTAACACATTGAAACACAGTTCCTATGCGTTTCACCACTAAAACATGAATACATGTCTTTTTCTAACTAAGGAAACAAGGAAACTGCAAAGGCGACTACAGAAAAGAAGTGTTTCAAGAACTGAGTAACATGTGTGTTCCAAATGCAATTCTAACCGCAGGAACGTCTGAAACACAACACAGATGTAAACACACTATCAATGGCTATTTCAACATAGTGGTCAATGCGCACTTATCAAACTATGCACTCTGAGTGTGATTCCAGCTTCTCTCACACACAAGACTCTCAGAAGTAACTAAAATACGTATTGCAACAGCATCTACTAAGAAACACTCTCCTAATACGCCTAACACATTGAAACACAGTTCCTATGCGTTTCTCCACTAAAACATGAATACATGTCTTTTCTAACTAAGGAAACAAGGAAACTTCAAAGGCGACTACAGAAAAGAAGTGTTTCAAGAACTAAGTAACATGTGTGTTCCAAATGCAATTCTAACCGCAGGAACGTCTGAAACACAACACAGATGTAAACACACTATCAATGGCTATTTCAACATAGTGGTCAATGCGCACTTATCAAACTATGCACTCTGAGTGTGATTCCAGCTTCTCTCACACACAAGACTCTCAGAAGTAACTAAAATACGTATTGCAACAGCATCTACTAAGAAACACTCTCCTAATACGCCTAACACATTGAAACACAGTTCCTATGCGTTTCTCCACTAAAACATGAATACATGTCTTTTCTAACTAAGGAAACAAGAAACTTCAAAGGCGACTACAGAAAAGAAGTGTTTCAAGAACTGAGTAACATGTGTGTTCCAAATGCAATTCTAACCGCAGGAACGTCTGAAACACAACACAGATGTAAACACACTATCAATGGCTATTTCAACATAGTGGTCAATGCGCACTTATCAAACTATGCACTCTGAGTGTGATTCCAGCTTCTCTCACACACAAGACTCTCAGAAGTAACTAAAATACGTATTGCAACAGCATCTACTAAGAAACACTCTCCTAATACGCCTAACACATTGAAACACAGTTCCTATGCGTTTCTCCACTAAAACATGAATACATGTCTTTTCTAACTAAGGAAACAAGGAAACTTCAAAGGCGACTACAGAAAAGAAGTGTTTCAAGAACTAAGTAACATGTGTGTTCCAAATGCAATTCTAACCGCAGGAACGTCTGAAACACAACACAGATGTAAACACACTATCAATGGCTATTTCAACATAGTGGTCAATGCGCACTTATCAAACTATGCACTCTGAGTGTGATTCCAGCTTCTCTCACACACAAGACTCTCAGAAGTAACTAAAATACGTATTGCAACAGCATCTACTAAGAAACACTCTCCTAATACGCCTAACACATTGAAACACAGTTCCTATGCGTTTCTCCACTAAAACATGAATACATGTCTTTTCTAACTAAGGAAACAAGGAAACTTCAAAGGCGACTACAGAAAAGAAGTGTTTCAAGAACTAAGTAACATGTGTGTTCCAAATGCAATTCTAACCGCAGGAACGTCTGAAACACAACACAGATGTAAACACACTATCAATGGCTATTTCAACATAGTGGTCAATGCGCACTTATCAAACTATGCACTCTGAGTGTGATTCCAGCTTCTCTCACACACAAGACTCTCAGAAGTAACTAAAATACGTATTGCAACAGCATCTACTAAGAAACACTCTCCTAATACGCCTAACACATTGAAACACAGTTCCTATGCGTTTCTCCACTAAAACATGAATACATGTCTTTTCTAACTAAGGAAACAAGGAAACTTCAAAGGCGACTACAGAAAAGAAGTGTTTCAAGAACTAAGTAACATGTGTGTTCCAAATGCAATTCTAACCGCAGGAACGTCTGAAACACAACACAGATGTAAACACACTATCAATGGCTATTTCAACATAGTGGTCAATGCGCACTTATCAAACTATGCACTCTGAGTGTGATTCCAGCTTCTCTCACACACAAGACTCTCAGAAGTAACTAAAATACGTATTGCAACAGCATCTACTAAGAAACACTCTCCTAATACGCCTAACACATTGAAACACAGTTCCTATGCGTTTCTCCACTAAAACATGAATACATGTCTTTTCTAACTAAGGAAACAAGGAAACTTCAAAGGCGACTACAGAAAAGAAGTGTTTCAAGAACTGAGTAACATGTGTGTTCCAAATGCAATTCTAACCGCAGGAACGTCTGAAACACAACACAGATGTAAACACACTACCAATGGCTATTTCAACATAGTGGTCAATGCGCACTTATCAAACTATGCACTCTGAGTGTGATTCCAGCTTCTCTCACACACAAGACTCTCAGAAGTAACTAAAATACGTATTGCAACAGCATCTACTAAGAAACACTCTCCTAATACGCCTAACACATTGAAACACAGTTCCTATGCGTTTTCTCCACTAAAACATGAATACATGTCTTTTCTAACTAAGGAAACAAGAAACTTCAAAGGCGACTACAGAAAAGAAGTGTTTCAAGAACTAAGTAACATGTGTGTTCCAAATGCAATTCTAACCGCAGGAACGTCTGAAACACAACACAGATGTAAACACACTATCAATGGCTATTTCAACATAGTGGTCAATGCGCACTTATCAAACTATGCACTCTGAGTGTGATTCCAGCTTCTCTCACACACAAGACTCTCAGAAGTAACTAAAATACGTATTGCAACAGCATCTACTAAGAAACACTCTCCTAATACGCCTAACACATTGAAACACAGTTCCTATGCGTTTCTCCACTAAAACATGAATACATGTCTTTTCTAACTAAGGAAACAGGAAACTTCAAAGGCGACTACAGAAAAGAAGTGTTTCAAGAACTAAGTAACATGTGTGTTCCAAATGCAATTCTAACCGCAGGAACGTCTGAAACACAACACAGATGTAAACACACTATCAATGGCTATTTCAACATAGTGGTCAATGCGCACTTATCAAACTATGCACTCTGAGTGTGATTCCAGCTTCTCTCACACACAAGACTCTCAGAAGTAACTAAAATACGTATTGCAACAGCATCTACTAAGAAACACTCTCCTAATACGCCTAACACATTGAAACACAGTTCCTATGCGTTTCTCCACTAAAACATGAATACATGTCTTTTCTAACTAAGGAAACAAGGAAACTTCAAAGGCGACTACAGAAAAGAAGTGTTTCAAGAACTAAGTAACATGTGTGTTCCAAATGCAATTCTAACCGCAGGAACGTCTGAAACACAACACAGATGTAAACACACTATCAATGGCTATTTCAACATAGTGGTCAATGCGCACTTATCAAACTATGCACTCTGAGTGTGATTCCAGCTTCTCTCACACACAAGACTCTCAGAAGTAACTAAAATACGTATTGCAACAGCATCTACTAAGAAACACTCTCCTAATACGCCTAACACATTGAAACACAGTTCCTATGCGTTTCTCCACTAAAACATGAATACATGTCTTTTCTAACTAAGGAAACATTGAAACTTCAAAGGCGACTACAGAAAAGAAGTGTTTCAAGAACTAAGTAACATGTGTGTTCCAAATGCAATTCTAACCGCAGGAACGTCTGAAACACAACACAGATGTAAACACACTATCAATGGCTATTTCAACATAGCGGTCAATGCGCACTTATCAAACTATGCACTCTGAGTGTGATTCCAGCTTCTCTCACACACAAGACTCTCAGAAGTAACTAAAATACGTATTGCAACAGCATCTACTAAGAAACACTCTCCTAATACGCCTAACACATTGAAACACAGTTCCTATGCGTTTCTCCACTAAAACATGAATACATGTCTTTTCTAACTAAGGAAACATTGAAACTTCAAAGGCGACTACAGAAAAGAAGTGTTTCAAGAACTAAGTAACATGTGTGTTCCAAATGCAATTCTAACCGCAGGAACGTCTGAAACACAACACAGATGTAAACACACTATCAATGGCTATTTCAACATAGCGGTCAATGCGCACTTATCAAACTATGCACTCTGAGTGTGATTCCAGCTTCTCTCACACACAAGACTCTCAGAAGTAACTAAAATACGTATTGCAACAGCATCTACTAAGAAACACTCTCCTAATACGCCTAACACATTGAAACACAGTTCCTATGCGTTTCTCCACTAAAACATGAATACATGTCTTTTCTAACTAAGGAAACATTGAAACTTCAAAGGCGACTACAGAAAAGAAGTGTTTCAAGAACTAAGTAACATGTGTGTTCCAAATGCAATTCTAACCGCAGGAACGTCTGAAACACAACACAGATGTAAACACACTATCAATGGCTATTTCAACATAGTGGTCAATGCGCACTTATCAAACTATGCACTCTGAGTGTGATTCCAGCTTCTCTCACACACAAGACTCTCAGAAGTAACTAAAATACGTATTGCAACAGGCATAATCTACTAAGAAACACTCTAAACACTAAACTACCCCTAACACACCTGAACAAACAGTAAACTAACCTATGCACTAATCCACTAACACGAAATAACATACATGGAATCTAACTAACTAACTAAGGAAACATTGAAAAAATTCTAAGGCGACTACAGAAGAAGTAAGTGTTTCAAGAACTGAGTAACATAAAATGTCCCAATTCTAATGCAATTCTAACCGCAGGAACGTCTGAAAACACAACACAGATGTAAACACACTATCAATGGTATTTCAACATAGTGGTCAATGCGCACTTATCAAACTATGCACTCTGAGTGTGATTCCAGCTTCTCTCACACACAAGACTCTCAGAAGTAACTAAAATACGTATTGCAACAGCATCTACTAAGAAACACTCTCCTAATACGCCTAACACATTGAAACACAGTTCCTATGCGTTTCTCCACTAAAACATGAATACATGTCTTTTCTAACTAAGGAAACAAGAAACTTCAAAGGCGACTACAGAAAAGAAGTGTTTCAAGAACTAAGTAACATGTGTGTTCCAAATGCAATTCTAACCGCAGGAACGTCTGAAACACAACACAGATGTAAACACACTATCAATGGCTATTTCAACATAGCGGTCAATGCGCACTTATCAAACTATGCACTCTGAGTGTGATTCCAGCTTCTCTCACACACAAGACTCTCAGAAGTAACTAAAATACGTATTGCAACAGCATCTACTAAGAAACACTCTCCTAATACGCCTAACACATTGAAACACAGTTCCTATGCGTTTCTCCACTAAAACATGAATACATGTCTTTTCTAACTAAGGAAACAAGGAAACTTCAAAGGCGACTACAGAAAAGAAGTGTTTCAAGAACTAAGTAACATGTGTGTTCCAAATGCAATTCTAACCGCAGGAACGTCTGAAACACAACACAGATGTAAACACACTATCAATGGCTATTTCAACATAGTGGTCAATGCGCACTTATCAAACTATGCACTCTGAGTGTGATTCCAGCTTCTCTCACACACAAGACTCTCAGAAGTAACTAAAATACGTATTGCAACAGCATCTACTAAGAAACACTCTCCTAATACGCCTAACACATTGAAACACAGTTCCTATGCGTTTCTCCACTAAAACATGAATACATGTCTTTTCTAACTAAGGAAACAAGGAAACTTCAAAGGCGACTACAGAAAAGAAGTGTTTCAAGAACTAAGTAACATGTGTGTTCCAAATGCAATTCTAACCGCAGGAACGTCTGAAACACAACACAGATGTAAACACACTATCAATGGCTATTTCAACATAGCGGTCAATGCGCACTTATCAAACTATGCACTCTGAGTGTGATTCCAGCTTCTCTCACACACAAGACTCTCAGAAGTAACTAAAATACGTATTGCAACAGCATCTACTAAGAAACACTCTCCTAATACGCCTAACACATTGAAACACAGTTCCTATGCGTTTCTCCACTAAAACATGAATACATGTCTTTTCTAACTAAGGAAACAAGGAAACTTCAAAGGCGACTACAGAAAAGAAGTGTTTCAAGAACTAAGTAACATGTGTGTTCCAAATGCAATTCTAACCGCAGGAACGTCTGAAACACAACACAGATGTAAACACACTATCAATGGCTATTTCAACATAGCGGTCAATGCGCACTTATCAAACTATGCACTCTGAGTGTGATTCCAGCTTCTCTCACACACAAGACTCTCAGAAGTAACTAAAATACGTATTGCAACAGCATCTACTAAGAAACACTCTCCTAATACGCCTAACACATTGAAACACAGTTCCTATGCGTTTCTCCACTAAAACATGAATACATGTCTTTTCTAACTAAGGAAACAAGAAACTTCAAAGGCGACTACAGAAAAGAAGTGTTTCAAGAACTAAGTAACATGTGTGTTCCAAATGCAATTCTAACCGCAGGAACGTCTGAAACACAACACAGATGTAAACACACTATCAATGGCTATTTCAACATAGCGGTCAATGCGCACTTATCAAACTATGCACTCTGAGTGTGATTCCAGCTTCTCTCACACACAAGACTCTCAGAAGTAACTAAAATACGTATTGCAACAGCATCTACTAAGAAACACTCTCCTAATACGCCTAACACATTGAAACACAGTTCCTATGCGTTTCTCCACTAAAACATGAATACATGTCTTTTCTAACTAAGGAAACAAGAAACTTCAAAGGCGACTACAGAAAAGAAGTGTTTCAAGAACTAAGTAACATGTGTGTTCCAAATGCAATTCTAACCGCAGGAACGTCTGAAACACAACACAGATGTAAACACACTATCAATGGCTATTTCAACATAGCGGTCAATGCGCACTTATCAAACTATGCACTCTGAGTGTGATTCCAGCTTCTCTCACACACAAGACTCTCAGAAGTAACTAAAATACGTATTGCAACAGCATCTACTAAGAAACACTCTCCTAATACGCCTAACACATTGAAACACAGTTCCTATGCGTTTCTCCACTAAAACATGAATACATGTCTTTTCTAACTAAGGAAACAAGAAACTTCAAAGGCGACTACAGAAAAGAAGTGTTTCAAGAACTAAGTAACATGTGTGTTCCAAATGCAATTCTAACCGCAGGAACGTCTGAAACACAACACAGATGTAAACACACTATCAATGGCTATTTCAACATAGCGGTCAATGCGCACTTATCAAACTATGCACTCTGAGTGTGATTCCAGCTTCTCTCACACACAAGACTCTCAGAAGTAACTAAAATACGTATTGCAACAGCATCTACTAAGAAACACTCTCCTAATACGCCTAACACATTGAAACACAGTTCCTATGCGTTTCTCCACTAAAACATGAATACATGTCTTTTCTAACTAAGGAAACAAGGAAACTTCAAAGGCGACTACAGAAAAGAAGTGTTTCAAGAACTAAGTAACATGTGTGTTCCAAATGCAATTCTAACCGCAGGAACGTCTGAAACACAACACAGATGTAAACACACTATCAATGGCTATTTCAACATAGTGGTCAATGCGCACTTATCAAACTATGCACTCTGAGTGTGATTCCAGCTTCTCTCACACACAAGACTCTCAGAAGTAACTAAAATACGTATTGCAACAGCATCTACTAAGAAACACTCTCCTAATACGCCTAACACATTGAAACACAGTTCCTATGCGTTTCTCCACTAAAACATGAATACATGTCTTTTCTAACTAAGGAAACATTGAAACTTCAAAGGCGACTACAGAAAAGAAGTGTTTCAAGAACTAAGTAACATGTGTGTTCCAAATGCAATTCTAACCGCAGGAACGTCTGAAACACAACACAGATGTAAACACACTATCAATGGCTATTTCAACATAGCGGTCAATGCGCACTTATCAAACTATGCACTCTGAGTGTGATTCCAGCTTCTCTCACACACAAGACTCTCAGAAGTAACTAAAATACGTATTGCAACAGCATCTACTAAGAAACACTCTCCTAATACGCCTAACACATTGAAACACAGTTCCTATGCGTTTCTCCACTAAAACATGAATACATGTCTTTTCTAACTAAGGAAACAAGAAACTTCAAAGGCGACTACAGAAAAGAAGTGTTTCAAGAACTAAGTAACATGTGTGTTCCAAATGCAATTCTAACCGCAGGAACGTCTGAAACACAACACAGATGTAAACACACTATCAATGGCTATTTCAACATAGCGGTCAATGCGCACTTATCAAACTATGCACTCTGAGTGTGATTCCAGCTTCTCTCACACACAAGACTCTCAGAAGTAACTAAAATACGTATTGCAACAGCATCTACTAAGAAACACTCTCCTAATACGCCTAACACATTGAAACACAGTTCCTATGCGTTTCTCCACTAAAACATGAATACATGTCTTTTCTAACTAAGGAAACATTGAAACTTCAAAGGCGACTACAGAAAAGAAGTGTTTCAAGAACTAAGTAACATGTGTGTTCCAAATGCAATTCTAACCGCAGGAACGTCTGAAACACAACACAGATGTAAACACACTATCAATGGCTATTTCAACATAGCGGTCAATGCGCACTTATCAAACTATGCACTCTGAGTGTGATTCCAGCTTCTCTCACACACAAGACTCTCAGAAGTAACTAAAATACGTATTGCAACAGCATCTACTAAGAAACACTCTCCTAATACGCCTAACACATTGAAACACAGTTCCTATGCGTTTCTCCACTAAAACATGAATACATGTCTTTTCTAACTAAGGAAACATTGAAACTTCAAAGGCGACTACAGAAAAGAAGTGTTTCAAGAACTAAGTAACATGTGTGTTCCAAATGCAATTCTAACCGCAGGAACGTCTGAAACACAACACAGATGTAAACACACTATCAATGGCTATTTCAACATAGCGGTCAATGCGCACTTATCAAACTATGCACTCTGAGTGTGATTCCAGCTTCTCTCACACACAAGACTCTCAGAAGTAACTAAAATACGTATTGCAACAGCATCTACTAAGAAACACTCTCCTAATACGCCTAACACATTGAAACACAGTTCCTATGCGTTTCTCCACTAAAACATGAATACATGTCTTTTCTAACTAAGGAAACATTGAAACTTCAAAGGCGACTACAGAAAAGAAGTGTTTCAAGAACTAAGTAACATGTGTGTTCCAAATGCAATTCTAACCGCAGGAACGTCTGAAACACAACACAGATGTAAACACACTATCAATGGCTATTTCAACATAGTGGTCAATGCGCACTTATCAAACTATGCACTCTGAGTGTGATTCCAGCTTCTCTCACACACAAGACTCTCAGAAGTAACTAAAATACGTATTGCAACAGCATCTACTAAGAAACACTCTCCTAATACGCCTAACACATTGAAACACAGTTCCTATGCGTTTCTCCACTAAAACATGAATACATGTCTTTTCTAACTAAGGAAACATTGAAACTTCAAAGGCGACTACAGAAAAGAAGTGTTTCAAGAACTAAGTAACATGTGTGTTCCAAATGCAATTCTAACCGCAGGAACGTCTGAAACACAACACAGATGTAAACACACTATCAATGGCTATTTCAACATAGCGGTCAATGCGCACTTATCAAACTATGCACTCTGAGTGTGATTCCAGCTTCTCTCACACACAAGACTCTCAGAAGTAACTAAAATACGTATTGCAACAGCATCTACTAAGAAACACTCTCCTAATACGCCTAACACATTGAAACACAGTTCCTATGCGTTTCTCCACTAAAACATGAATACATGTCTTTTCTAACTAAGGAAACATTGAAACTTCAAAGGCGACTACAGAAAAGAAGTGTTTCAAGAACTAAGTAACATGTGTGTTCCAAATGCAATTCTAACCGCAGGAACGTCTGAAACACAACACAGATGTAAACACACTATCAATGGCTATTTCAACATAGCGGTCAATGCGCACTTATCAAACTATGCACTCTGAGTGTGATTCCAGCTTCTCTCACACACAAGACTCTCAGAAGTAACTAAAATACGTATTGCAACAGCATCTACTAAGAAACACTCTCCTAATACGCCTAACACATTGAAACACAGTTCCTATGCGTTTCTCCACTAAAACATGAATACATGTCTTTTCTAACTAAGGAAACATTGAAACTTCAAAGGCGACTACAGAAAAGAAGTGTTTCAAGAACTAAGTAACATGTGTGTTCCAAATGCAATTCTAACCGCAGGAACGTCTGAAACACAACCCAGATGTAAACACACTATCAATGGCTATTTCAACATAGCGGTCAATGCGCACTTATCAAACTATGCACTCTGAGTGTGATTCCAGCTTCTCTCACACACAAGACTCTCAGAAGTAACTAAAATACGTATTGCAACAGCATCTACTAAGAAACACTCTCCTAATACGCCTAACACATTGAAACACAGTTCCTATGCGTTTCTCCACTAAAACATGAATACATGTCTTTTCTAACTAAGGAAACATTGAAACTTCAAAGGCGACTACAGAAAAGAAGTGTTTCAAGAACTAAGTAACATGTGTGTTCCAAATGCAATTCTAACCGCAGGAACGTCTGAAACACAACCAGATGTAAACACACTATCAATGGCTATTTCAACATAGCGGTCAATGCGCACTTATCAAACTATGCACTCTGAGTGTGATTCCAGCTTCTCTCACACACAAGACTCTCAGAAGTAACTAAAATACGTATTGCAACAGCATCTACTAAGAAACACTCTCCTAATACGCCTAACACATTGAAACACAGTTCCTATGCGTTTCTCCACTAAAACATGAATACATGTCTTTTCTAACTAAGGAAACAGAGAAACTTCAAAGGCGACTACAGAAAAGAAGTGTTTCAAGAACTAAGTAACATGTGTGTTCCAAATGCAATTCTAACCGCAGGAACGTCTGAAACACAACACAGATGTAAACACACTATCAATGGCTATTTCAACATAGCGGTCAATGCGCACTTATCAAACTATGCACTCTGAGTGTGATTCCAGCTTCTCTCACACACAAGACTCTCAGAAGTAACTAAAATACGTATTGCAACAGCATCTACTAAGAAACACTCTCCTAATACGCCTAACACATTGAAACACAGTTCCTATGCGTTTCTCCACTAAAACATGAATACATGTCTTTTCTAACTAAGGAAACATTGAAACTTCAAAGGCGACTACAGAAAAGAAGTGTTTCAAGAACTAAGTAACATGTGTGTTCCAAATGCAATTCTAACCGCAGGAACGTCTGAAACACAACACAGATGTAAACACACTATCAATGGCTATTTCAACATAGCGGTCAATGCGCACTTATCAAACTATGCACTCTGAGTGTGATTCCAGCTTCTCTCACACACAAGACTCTCAGAAGTAACTAAAATACGTATTGCAACAGCATCTACTAAGAAACACTCTCCTAATACGCCTAACACATTGAAACACAGTTCCTATGCGTTTCTCCACTAAAACATGAATACATGTCTTTTCTAACTAAGGAAACATTGAAACTTCAAAGGCGACTACAGAAAAGAAGTGTTTCAAGAACTAAGTAACATGTGTGTTCCAAATGCAATTCTAACCGCAGGAACGTCTGAAACACAACACAGATGTAAACACACTATCAATGGCTATTTCAACATAGCGGTCAATGCGCACTTATCAAACTATGCACTCTGAGTGTGATTCCAGCTTCTCTCACACACAAGACTCTCAGAAGTAACTAAAATACGTATTGCAACAGCATCTACTAAGAAACACTCTCCTAATACGCCTAACACATTGAAACACAGTTCCTATGCGTTTCTCCACTAAAACATGAATACATGTCTTTTCTAACTAAGGAAACATTGAAACTTCAAAGGCGACTACAGAAAAGAAGTGTTTCAAGAACTAAGTAACATGTGTGTTCCAAATGCAATTCTAACCGCAGGAACGTCTGAAACACAACACAGATGTAAACACACTATCAATGGCTATTTCAACATAGCGGTCAATGCGCACTTATCAAACTATGCACTCTGAGTGTGATTCCAGCTTCTCTCACACACAAGACTCTCAGAAGTAACTAAAATACGTATTGCAACAGCATCTACTAAGAAACACTCTCCTAATACGCCTAACACATTGAAACACAGTTCCTATGCGTTTCTCCACTAAAACATGAATACATGTCTTTTCTAACTAAGGAAACATTGAAACTTCAAAGGCGACTACAGAAAAGAAGTGTTTCAAGAACTAAGTAACATGTGTGTTCCAAATGCAATTCTAACCGCAGGAACGTCTGAAACACAACACAGATGTAAACACACTATCAATGGCTATTTCAACATAGCGGTCAATGCGCACTTATCAAACTATGCACTCTGAGTGTGATTCCAGCTTCTCTCACACACAAGACTCTCAGAAGTAACTAAAATACGTATTGCAACAGCATCTACTAAGAAACACTCTCCTAATACGCCTAACACATTGAAACACAGTTCCTATGCGTTTCTCCACTAAAACATGAATACATGTCTTTTCTAACTAAGGAAACATTGAAACTTCAAAGGCGACTACAGAAAAGAAGTGTTTCAAGAACTAAGTAACATGTGTGTTCCAAATGCAATTCTAACCGCAGGAACGTCTGAAACACAACACAGATGTAAACACACTATCAATGGCTATTTCAACATAGCGGTCAATGCGCACTTATCAAACTATGCACTCTGAGTGTGATTCCAGCTTCTCTCACACACAAGACTCTCAGAAGTAACTAAAATACGTATTGCAACAGCATCTACTAAGAAACACTCTCCTAATACGCCTAACACACTGAAACACAGTTCCTATGCGTTTCTCCACTAAAACATGAATACATGTCTTTTCTAACTAAGGAAACATTGAAACTTCAAAGGCGACTACAGAAAAGAAGTGTTTCAAGAACTAAGTAACATGTGTGTTCCAAATGCAATTCTAACCGCAGGAACGTCTGAAACACAACCCAGATGTAAACACACTATCAATGGCTATTTCAACATAGCGGTCAATGCGCACTTATCAAACTATGCACTCTGAGTGTGATTCCAGCTTCTCTCACACACAAGACTCTCAGAAGTAACTAAAATACGTATTGCAACAGCATCTACTAAGAAACACTCTCCTAATACGCCTAACACATTGAAACACAGTTCCTATGCGTTTCTCCACTAAAACATGAATACATGTCTTTTCTAACTAAGGAAACATTGAAACTTCAAAGGCGACTACAGAAAAGAAGTGTTTCAAGAACTAAGTAACATGTGTGTTCCAAATGCAATTCTAACCGCAGGAACGTCTGAAACACAACACAGATGTAAACACACTATCAATGGCTATTTCAACATAGCGGTCAATGCGCACTTATCAAACTATGCACTCTGAGTGTGATTCCAGCTTCTCTCACACACAAGACTCTCAGAAGTAACTAAAATACGTATTGCAACAGCATCTACTAAGAAACACTCTCCTAATACGCCTAACACATTGAAACACAGTTCCTATGCGTTTCTCCACTAAAACATGAATACATGTCTTTTCTAACTAAGGAAACATTGAAACTTCAAAGGCGACTACAGAAAAGAAGTGTTTCAAGAACTAAGTAACATGTGTGTTCCAAATGCAATTCTAACCGCAGGAACGTCTGAAACACAACCCAGATGTAAACGCACTATCAATGGCTATTTCAACATAGCGGTCAATGCGCACTTATCAAACTATGCACTCTGAGTGTGATTCCAGCTTCTCTCACACACAAGACTCTCAGAAGTAACTAAAATACGTATTGCAACAGCATCTACTAAGAAACACTCTCCTAATACGCCTAACACATTGAAACACAGTTCCTATGCGTTTCTCCACTAAAACATGAATACATGTCTTTTCTAACTAAGGAAACATTGAAACTTCAAAGGCGACTACAGAAAAGAAGTGTTTCAAGAACTAAGTAACATGTGTGTTCCAAATGCAATTCTAACCGCAGGAACGTCTGAAACACAACACAGATGTAAACACACTATCAATGGCTATTTCAACATAGCGGTCAATGCGCACTTATCAAACTATGCACTCTGAGTGTGATTCCAGCTTCTCTCACACACAAGACTCTCAGAAGTAACTAAAATACGTATTGCAACAGCATCTACTAAGAAACACTCTCCTAATACGCCTAACACATTGAAACACAGTTCCTATGCGTTTCTCCACTAAAACATGAATACATGTCTTTTCTAACTAAGGAAACATTGAAACTTCAAAGGCGACTACAGAAAAGAAGTGTTTCAAGAACTAAGTAACATGTGTGTTCCAAATGCAATTCTAACCGCAGGAACGTCTGAAACACAACACAGATGTAAACACACTATCAATGGCTATTTCAACATAGCGGTCAATGCGCACTTATCAAACTATGCACTCTGAGTGTGATTCCAGCTTCTCTCACACACAAGACTCTCAGAAGTAACTAAAATACGTATTGCAACAGCATCTACTAAGAAACACTCTCCTAATACGCCTAACACATTGAAACACAGTTCCTATGCGTTTCTCCACTAAAACATGAATACATGTCTTTTCTAACTAAGGAAACATTGAAACTTCAAAGGCGACTACAGAAAAGAAGTGTTTCAAGAACTAAGTAACATGTGTGTTCCAAATGCAATTCTAACCGCAGGAACGTCTGAAACACAACACAGATGTAAACACACTATCAATGGCTATTTCAACATAGCGGTCAATGCGCACTTATCAAACTATGCACTCTGAGTGTGATTCCAGCTTCTCTCACACACAAGACTCTCAGAAGTAACTAAAATACGTATTGCAACAGCATCTACTAAGAAACACTCTCCTAATACGCCTAACACATTGAAACACAGTTCCTATGCGTTTCTCCACTAAAACATGAATACATGTCTTTTCTAACTAAGGAAACATTGAAACTTCAAAGGCGACTACAGAAAAGAAGTGTTTCAAGAACTAAGTAACATGTGTGTTCCAAATGCAATTCTAACCGCAGGAACGTCTGAAACACAACCAGATGTAAACACACTATCAATGGCTATTTCAACATAGCGGTCAATGCGCACTTATCAAACTATGCACTCTGAGTGTGATTCCAGCTTCTCTCACACACAAGACTCTCAGAAGTAACTAAAATACGTATTGCAACAGCATCTACTAAGAAACACTCTCCTAATACGCCTAACACATTGAAACACAGTTCCTATGCGTTTCTCCACTAAAACATGAATACATGTCTTTTCTAACTAAGGAAACATTGAAACTTCAAAGGCGACTACAGAAAAGAAGTGTTTCAAGAACTAAGTAACATGTGTGTTCCAAATGCAATTCTAACCGCAGGAACGTCTGAAACACAACACAGATGTAAACACACTATCAATGGCTATTTCAACATAGCGGTCAATGCGCACTTATCAAACTATGCACTCTGAGTGTGATTCCAGCTTCTCTCACACACAAGACTCTCAGAAGTAACTAAAATACGTATTGCAACAGCATCTACTAAGAAACACTCTCCTAATACGCCTAACACATTGAAACACAGTTCCTATGCGTTTCTCCACTAAAACATGAATACATGTCTTTTCTAACTAAGGAAACATTGAAACTTCAAAGGCGACTACAGAAAAGAAGTGTTTCAAGAACTAAGTAACATGTGTGTTCCAAATGCAATTCTAACCGCAGGAACGTCTGAAACACAACCCAGATGTAAACACACTATCAATGGCTATTTCAACATAGCGGTCAATGCGCACTTATCAAACTATGCACTCTGAGTGTGATTCCAGCTTCTCTCACACACAAGACTCTCAGAAGTAACTAAAATACGTATTGCAACAGCATCTACTAAGAAACACTCTCCTAATACGCCTAACACATTGAAACACAGTTCCTATGCGTTTCTCCACTAAAACATGAATACATGTCTTTTCTAACTAAGGAAACATTGAAACTTCAAAGGCGACTACAGAAAAGAAGTGTTTCAAGAACTAAGTAACATGTGTGTTCCAAATGCAATTCTAACCGCAGGAACGTCTGAAACACAACACAGATGTAAACACACTATCAATGGCTATTTCAACATAGCGGTCAATGCGCACTTATCAAACTATGCACTCTGAGTGTGATTCCAGCTTCTCTCACACACAAGACTCTCAGAAGTAACTAAAATACGTATTGCAACAGCATCTACTAAGAAACACTCTCCTAATACGCCTAACACATTGAAACACAGTTCCTATGCGTTTCTCCACTAAAACATGAATACATGTCTTTTCTAACTAAGGAAACATTGAAACTTCAAAGGCGACTACAGAAAAGAAGTGTTTCAAGAACTAAGTAACATGTGTGTTCCAAATGCAATTCTAACCGCAGGAACGTCTGAAACACAACACAGATGTAAACGCACTATCAATGGCTATTTCAACATAGCGGTCAATGCGCACTTATCAAACTATGCACTCTGAGTGTGATTCCAGCTTCTCTCACACACAAGACTCTCAGAAGTAACTAAAATACGTATTGCAACAGCATCTACTAAGAAACACTCTCCTAATACGCCTAACACATTGAAACACAGTTCCTATGCGTTTCTCCACTAAAACATGAATACATGTCTTTTCTAACTAAGGAAACATTGAAACTTCAAAGGCGACTACAGAAAAGAAGTGTTTCAAGAACTAAGTAACATGTGTGTTCCAAATGCAATTCTAACCGCAGGAACGTCTGAAACACAACACAGATGTAAACACACTATCAATGGCTATTTCAACATAGCGGTCAATGCGCACTTATCAAACTATGCACTCTGAGTGTGATTCCAGCTTCTCTCACACACAAGACTCTCAGAAGTAACTAAAATACGTATTGCAACAGCATCTACTAAGAAACACTCTCCTAATACGCCTAACACATTGAAACACAGTTCCTATGCGTTTCTCCACTAAAACATGAATACATGTCTTTTCTAACTAAGGAAACATTGAAACTTCAAAGGCGACTACAGAAAAGAAGTGTTTCAAGAACTAAGTAACATGTGTGTTCCAAATGCAATTCTAACCGCAGGAACGTCTGAAACACAACCCAGATGTAAACACACTATCAATGGCTATTTCAACATAGCGGTCAATGCGCACTTATCAAACTATGCACTCTGAGTGTGATTCCAGCTTCTCTCACACACAAGACTCTCAGAAGTAACTAAAATACGTATTGCAACAGCATCTACTAAGAAACACTCTCCTAATACGCCTAACACACTGAAACACAGTTCCTATGCGTTTCTCCACTAAAACATGAATACATGTCTTTTCTAACTAAGGAAACATT
This sequence comes from Cricetomys ansorgei, assembly GCA_026225945.1. Classification (NCBI taxonomy): domain Eukaryota; kingdom Metazoa; phylum Chordata; class Mammalia; order Rodentia; family Nesomyidae; genus Cricetomys; species Cricetomys ansorgei. The sequence goes on from JAMJFZ010000466.1 coordinate 35,886, forward strand.
GAAACTTCAAAGGCGACTACAGAAAAGAAGTGTTTCAAGAACTAAGTAACATGTGTGTTCCAAATGCAATTCTAACCGCAGGAACGTCTGAAACACAACACAGATGTAAACGCACTATCAATGGCTATTTCAACATAGCGGTCAATGCGCACTTATCAAACTATGCACTCTGAGTGTGATTCCAGCTTCTCTCACACACAAGACTCTCAGAAGTAACTAAAATACGTATTGCAACAGCATCTACTAAGAAACACTCTCCTAATACGCCTAACACACTGAAACACAGTTCCTATGCGTTTCTCCACTAAAACATGAATACATGTCTTTTCTAACTAAGGAAACATTGAAACTTCAAAGGCGACTACAGAAAAGAAGTGTTTCAAGAACTAAGTAACATGTGTGTTCCAAATGCAATTCTAACCGCAGGAACGTCTGAAACACAACCCAGATGTAAACACACTATCAATGGCTATTTCAACATAGCGGTCAATGCGCACTTATCAAACTATGCACTCTGAGTGTGATTCCAGCTTCTCTCACACACAAGACTCTCAGAAGTAACTAAAATACGTATTGCAACAGCATCTACTAAGAAACACTCTCCTAATACGCCTAACACATTGAAACACAGTTCCTATGCGTTTCTCCACTAAAACATGAATACATGTCTTTTCTAACTAAGGAAACATTGAAACTTCAAAGGCGACTACAGAAAAGAAGTGTTTCAAGAACTAAGTAACATGTGTGTTCCAAATGCAATTCTAACCGCAGGAACGTCTGAAACACAACCCAGATGTAAACACACTATCAATGGCTATTTCAACATAGCGGTCAATGCGCACTTATCAAACTATGCACTCTGAGTGTGATTCCAGCTTCTCTCACACACAAGACTCTCAGAAGTAACTAAAATACGTATTGCAACAGCATCTACTAAGAAACACTCTCCTAATACGCCTAACACATTGAAACACAGTTCCTATGCGTTTCTCCACTAAAACATGAATACATGTCTTTTCTAACTAAGGAAACATTGAAACTTCAAAGGCGACTACAGAAAAGAAGTGTTTCAAGAACTAAGTAACATGTGTGTTCCAAATGCAATTCTAACCGCAGGAACGTCTGAAACACAACCCAGATGTAAACACACTATCAATGGCTATTTCAACATAGCGGTCAATGCGCACTTATCAAACTATGCACTCTGAGTGTGATTCCAGCTTCTCTCACACACAAGACTCTCAGAAGTAACTAAAATACGTATTGCAACAGCATCTACTAAGAAACACTCTCCTAATACGCCTAACACACTGAAACACAGTTCCTATGCGTTTCTCCACTAAAACATGAATACATGTCTTTTCTAACTAAGGAAACATTGAAACTTCAAAGGCGACTACAGAAAAGAAGTGTTTCAAGAACTAAGTAACATGTGTGTTCCAAATGCAATTCTAACCGCAGGAACGTCTGAAACACAACACAGATGTAAACGCACTATCAATGGCTATTTCAACATAGCGGTCAATGCGCACTTATCAAACTATGCACTCTGAGTGTGATTCCAGCTTCTCTCACACACAAGACTCTCAGAAGTAACTAAAATACGTATTGCAACAGCATCTACTAAGAAACACTCTCCTAATACGCCTAACACACTGAAACACAGTTCCTATGCGTTTCTCCACTAAAACATGAATACATGTCTTTTCTAACTAAGGAAACATTGAAACTTCAAAGGCGACTACAGAAAAGAAGTGTTTCAAGAACTAAGTAACATGTGTGTTCCAAATGCAATTCTAACCGCAGGAACGTCTGAAACACAACCCAGATGTAAACACACTATCAATGGCTATTTCAACATAGCGGTCAATGCGCACTTATCAAACTATGCACTCTGAGTGTGATTCCAGCTTCTCTCACACACAAGACTCTCAGAAGTAACTAAAATACGTATTGCAACAGCATCTACTAAGAAACACTCTCCTAATACGCCTAACACACTGAAACACAGTTCCTATGCGTTTCTCCACTAAAACATGAATACATGTCTTTTCTAACTAAGGAAACATTGAAACTTCAAAGGCGACTACAGAAAAGAAGTGTTTCAAGAACTAAGTAACATGTGTGTTCCAAATGCAATTCTAACCGCAGGAACGTCTGAAACACAACACAGATGTAAACGCACTATCAATGGCTATTTCAACATAGCGGTCAATGCGCACTTATCAAACTATGCACTCTGAGTGTGATTCCAGCTTCTCTCACACACAAGACTCTCAGAAGTAACTAAAATACGTATTGCAACAGCATCTACTAAGAAACACTCTCCTAATACGCCTAACACATTGAAACACAGTTCCTATGCGTTTCTCCACTAAAACATGAATACATGTCTTTTCTAACTAAGGAAACATTGAAACTTCAAAGGCGACTACAGAAAAGAAGTGTTTCAAGAACTAAGTAACATGTGTGTTCCAAATGCAATTCTAACCGCAGGAACGTCTGAAACACAACACAGATGTAAACACACTATCAATGGCTATTTCAACATAGCGGTCAATGCGCACTTATCAAACTATGCACTCTGAGTGTGATTCCAGCTTCTCTCACACACAAGACTCTCAGAAGTAACTAAAATACGTATTGCAACAGCATCTACTAAGAAACACTCTCCTAATACGCCTAACACACTGAAACACAGTTCCTATGCGTTTCTCCACTAAAACATGAATACATGTCTTTTCTAACTAAGGAAACATTGAAACTTCAAAGGCGACTACAGAAAAGAAGTGTTTCAAGAACTAAGTAACATGTGTGTTCCAAATGCAATTCTAACCGCAGGAACGTCTGAAACACAACACAGATGTAAACACACTATCAATGGCTATTTCAACATAGCGGTCAATGCGCACTTATCAAACTATGCACTCTGAGTGTGATTCCAGCTTCTCTCACACACAAGACTCTCAGAAGTAACTAAAATACGTATTGCAACAGCATCTACTAAGAAACACTCTCCTAATACGCCTAACACATTGAAACACAGTTCCTATGCGTTTCTCCACTAAAACATGAATACATGTCTTTTCTAACTAAGGAAACATTGAAACTTCAAAGGCGACTACAGAAAAGAAGTGTTTCAAGAACTAAGTAACATGTGTGTTCCAAATGCAATTCTAACCGCAGGAACGTCTGAAACACAACCCAGATGTAAACACACTATCAATGGCTATTTCAACATAGCGGTCAATGCGCACTTATCAAACTATGCACTCTGAGTGTGATTCCAGCTTCTCTCACACACAAGACTCTCAGAAGTAACTAAAATACGTATTGCAACAGCATCTACTAAGAAACACTCTCCTAATACGCCTAACACACTGAAACACAGTTCCTATGCGTTTCTCCACTAAAACATGAATACATGTCTTTTCTAACTAAGGAAACATTGAAACTTCAAAGGCGACTACAGAAAAGAAGTGTTTCAAGAACTAAGTAACATGTGTGTTCCAAATGCAATTCTAACCGCAGGAACGTCTGAAACACAACACAGATGTAAACACACTATCAATGGCTATTTCAACATAGCGGTCAATGCGCACTTATCAAACTATGCACTCTGAGTGTGATTCCAGCTTCTCTCACACACAAGACTCTCAGAAGTAACTAAAATACGTATTGCAACAGCATCTACTAAGAAACACTCTCCTAATACGCCTAACACACTGAAACACAGTTCCTATGCGTTTCTCCACTAAAACATGAATACATGTCTTTTCTAACTAAGGAAACATTGAAACTTCAAAGGCGACTACAGAAAAGAAGTGTTTCAAGAACTAAGTAACATGTGTGTTCCAAATGCAATTCTAACCGCAGGAACGTCTGAAACACAACCCAGATGTAAACGCACTATCAATGGCTATTTCAACATAGCGGTCAATGCGCACTTATCAAACTATGCACTCTGAGTGTGATTCCAGCTTCTCTCACACACAAGACTCTCAGAAGTAACTAAAATACGTATTGCAACAGCATCTACTAAGAAACACTCTCCTAATACGCCTAACACACTGAAACACAGTTCCTATGCGTTTCTCCACTAAAACATGAATACATGTCTTTTCTAACTAAGGAAACATTGAAACTTCAAAGGCGACTACAGAAAAGAAGTGTTTCAAGAACTAAGTAACATGTGTGTTCCAAATGCAATTCTAACCGCAGGAACGTCTGAAACACAACCCAGATGTAAACGCACTATCAATGGCTATTTCAACATAGCGGTCAATGCGCACTTATCAAACTATGCACTCTGAGTGTGATTCCAGCTTCTCTCACACACAAGACTCTCAGAAGTAACTAAAATACGTATTGCAACAGCATCTACTAAGAAACACTCTCCTAATACGCCTAACACATTGAAACACAGTTCCTATGCGTTTCTCCACTAAAACATGAATACATGTCTTTTCTAACTAAGGAAACATTGAAACTTCAAAGGCGACTACAGAAAAGAAGTGTTTCAAGAACTAAGTAACATGTGTGTTCCAAATGCAATTCTAACCGCAGGAACGTCTGAAACACAACCCAGATGTAAACGCACTATCAATGGCTATTTCAACATAGCGGTCAATGCGCACTTATCAAACTATGCACTCTGAGTGTGATTCCAGCTTCTCTCACACACAAGACTCTCAGAAGTAACTAAAATACGTATTGCAACAGCATCTACTAAGAAACACTCTCCTAATACGCCTAACACACTGAAACACAGTTCCTATGCGTTTCTCCACTAAAACATGAATACATGTCTTTTCTAACTAAGGAAACATTGAAACTTCAAAGGCGACTACAGAAAAGAAGTGTTTCAAGAACTAAGTAACATGTGTGTTCCAAATGCAATTCTAACCGCAGGAACGTCTGAAACACAACCCAGATGTAAACACACTATCAATGGCTATTTCAACATAGCGGTCAATGCGCACTTATCAAACTATGCACTCTGAGTGTGATTCCAGCTTCTCTCACACACAAGACTCTCAGAAGTAACTAAAATACGTATTGCAACAGCATCTACTAAGAAACACTCTCCTAATACGCCTAACACACTGAAACACAGTTCCTATGCGTTTCTCCACTAAAACATGAATACATGTCTTTTCTAACTAAGGAAACATTGAAACTTCAAAGGCGACTACAGAAAAGAAGTGTTTCAAGAACTAAGTAACATGTGTGTTCCAAATGCAATTCTAACCGCAGGAACGTCTGAAACACAACACAGATGTAAACGCACTATCAATGGCTATTTCAACATAGCGGTCAATGCGCACTTATCAAACTATGCACTCTGAGTGTGATTCCAGCTTCTCTCACACACAAGACTCTCAGAAGTAACTAAAATACGTATTGCAACAGCATCTACTAAGAAACACTCTCCTAATACGCCTAACACACTGAAACACAGTTCCTATGCGTTTCTCCACTAAAACATGAATACATGTCTTTTCTAACTAAGGAAACATTGAAACTTCAAAGGCGACTACAGAAAAGAAGTGTTTCAAGAACTAAGTAACATGTGTGTTCCAAATGCAATTCTAACCGCAGGAACGTCTGAAACACAACCCAGATGTAAACGCACTATCAATGGCTATTTCAACATAGCGGTCAATGCGCACTTATCAAACTATGCACTCTGAGTGTGATTCCAGCTTCTCTCACACACAAGACTCTCAGAAGTAACTAAAATACGTATTGCAACAGCATCTACTAAGAAACACTCTCCTAATACGCCTAACACACTGAAACACAGTTCCTATGCGTTTCTCCACTAAAACATGAATACATGTCTTTTCTAACTAAGGAAACATTGAAACTTCAAAGGCGACTACAGAAAAGAAGTGTTTCAAGAACTAAGTAACATGTGTGTTCCAAATGCAATTCTAACCGCAGGAACGTCTGAAACACAACCCAGATGTAAACGCACTATCAATGGCTATTTCAACATAGCGGTCAATGCGCACTTATCAAACTATGCACTCTGAGTGTGATTCCAGCTTCTCTCACACACAAGACTCTCAGAAGTAACTAAAATACGTATTGCAACAGCATCTACTAAGAAACACTCTCCTAATACGCCTAACACACTGAAACACAGTTCCTATGCGTTTCTCCACTAAAACATGAATACATGTCTTTTCTAACTAAGGAAACATTGAAACTTCAAAGGCGACTACAGAAAAGAAGTGTTTCAAGAACTAAGTAACATGTGTGTTCCAAATGCAATTCTAACCGCAGGAACGTCTGAAACACAACCCAGATGTAAACGCACTATCAATGGCTATTTCAACATAGCGGTCAATGCGCACTTATCAAACTATGCACTCTGAGTGTGATTCCAGCTTCTCTCACACACAAGACTCTCAGAAGTAACTAAAATACGTATTGCAACAGCATCTACTAAGAAACACTCTCCTAATACGCCTAACACACTGAAACACAGTTCCTATGCGTTTCTCCACTAAAACATGAATACATGTCTTTTCTAACTAAGGAAACATTGAAACTTCAAAGGCGACTACAGAAAAGAAGTGTTTCAAGAACTAAGTAACATGTGTGTTCCAAATGCAATTCTAACCGCAGGAACGTCTGAAACACAACCCAGATGTAAACACACTATCAATGGCTATTTCAACATAGCGGTCAATGCGCACTTATCAAACTATGCACTCTGAGTGTGATTCCAGCTTCTCTCACACACAAGACTCTCAGAAGTAACTAAAATACGTATTGCAACAGCATCTACTAAGAAACACTCTCCTAATACGCCTAACACACTGAAACACAGTTCCTATGCGTTTCTCCACTAAAACATGAATACATGTCTTTTCTAACTAAGGAAACATTGAAACTTCAAAGGCGACTACAGAAAAGAAGTGTTTCAAGAACTAAGTAACATGTGTGTTCCAAATGCAATTCTAACCGCAGGAACGTCTGAAACACAACCCAGATGTAAACGCACTATCAATGGCTATTTCAACATAGCGGTCAATGCGCACTTATCAAACTATGCACTCTGAGTGTGATTCCAGCTTCTCTCACACACAAGACTCTCAGAAGTAACTAAAATACGTATTGCAACAGCATCTACTAAGAAACACTCTCCTAATACGCCTAACACACTGAAACACAGTTCCTATGCGTTTCTCCACTAAAACATGAATACATGTCTTTTCTAACTAAGGAAACATTGAAACTTCAAAGGCGACTACAGAAAAGAAGTGTTTCAAGAACTAAGTAACATGTGTGTTCCAAATGCAATTCTAACCGCAGGAACGTCTGAAACACAACCCAGATGTAAACGCACTATCAATGGCTATTTCAACATAGCGGTCAATGCGCACTTATCAAACTATGCACTCTGAGTGTGATTCCAGCTTCTCTCACACACAAGACTCTCAGAAGTAACTAAAATACGTATTGCAACAGCATCTACTAAGAAACACTCTCCTAATACGCCTAACACACTGAAACACAGTTCCTATGCGTTTCTCCACTAAAACATGAATACATGTCTTTTCTAACTAAGGAAACATTGAAACTTCAAAGGCGACTACAGAAAAGAAGTGTTTCAAGAACTAAGTAACATGTGTGTTCCAAATGCAATTCTAACCGCAGGAACGTCTGAAACACAACCCAGATGTAAACGCACTATCAATGGCTATTTCAACATAGCGGTCAATGCGCACTTATCAAACTATGCACTCTGAGTGTGATTCCAGCTTCTCTCACACACAAGACTCTCAGAAGTAACTAAAATACGTATTGCAACAGCATCTACTAAGAAACACTCTCCTAATACGCCTAACACACTGAAACACAGTTCCTATGCGTTTCTCCACTAAAACATGAATACATGTCTTTTCTAACTAAGGAAACATTGAAACTTCAAAGGCGACTACAGAAAAGAAGTGTTTCAAGAACTAAGTAACATGTGTGTTCCAAATGCAATTCTAACCGCAGGAACGTCTGAAACACAACCCAGATGTAAACGCACTATCAATGGCTATTTCAACATAGCGGTCAATGCGCACTTATCAAACTATGCACTCTGAGTGTGATTCCAGCTTCTCTCACACACAAGACTCTCAGAAGTAACTAAAATACGTATTGCAACAGCATCTACTAAGAAACACTCTCCTAATACGCCTAACACACTGAAACACAGTTCCTATGCGTTTCTCCACTAAAACATGAATACATGTCTTTTCTAACTAAGGAAACATTGAAACTTCAAAGGCGACTACAGAAAAGAAGTGTTTCAAGAACTAAGTAACATGTGTGTTCCAAATGCAATTCTAACCGCAGGAACGTCTGAAACACAACCCAGATGTAAACGCACTATCAATGGCTATTTCAACATAGCGGTCAATGCGCACTTATCAAACTATGCACTCTGAGTGTGATTCCAGCTTCTCTCACACACAAGACTCTCAGAAGTAACTAAAATACGTATTGCAACAGCATCTACTAAGAAACACTCTCCTAATACGCCTAACACACTGAAACACAGTTCCTATGCGTTTCTCCACTAAAACATGAATACATGTCTTTTCTAACTAAGGAAACATTGAAACTTCAAAGGCGACTACAGAAAAGAAGTGTTTCAAGAACTAAGTAACATGTGTGTTCCAAATGCAATTCTAACCGCAGGAACGTCTGAAACACAACCCAGATGTAAACGCACTATCAATGGCTATTTCAACATAGCGGTCAATGCGCACTTATCAAACTATGCACTCTGAGTGTGATTCCAGCTTCTCTCACACACAAGACTCTCAGAAGTAACTAAAATACGTATTGCAACAGCATCTACTAAGAAACACTCTCCTAATACGCCTAACACACTGAAACACAGTTCCTATGCGTTTCTCCACTAAAACATGAATACATGTCTTTTCTAACTAAGGAAACATTGAAACTTCAAAGGCGACTACAGAAAAGAAGTGTTTCAAGAACTAAGTAACATGTGTGTTCCAAATGCAATTCTAACCGCAGGAACGTCTGAAACACAACCCAGATGTAAACGCACTATCAATGGCTATTTCAACATAGCGGTCAATGCGCACTTATCAAACTATGCACTCTGAGTGTGATTCCAGCTTCTCTCACACACAAGACTCTCAGAAGTAACTAAAATACGTATTGCAACAGCATCTACTAAGAAACACTCTCCTAATACGCCTAACACACTGAAACACAGTTCCTATGCGTTTCTCCACTAAAACATGAATACATGTCTTTTCTAACTAAGGAAACATTGAAACTTCAAAGGCGACTACAGAAAAGAAGTGTTTCAAGAACTAAGTAACATGTGTGTTCCAAATGCAATTCTAACCGCAGGAACGTCTGAAACACAACCCAGATGTAAACGCACTATCAATGGCTATTTCAACATAGCGGTCAATGCGCACTTATCAAACTATGCACTCTGAGTGTGATTCCAGCTTCTCTCACACACAAGACTCTCAGAAGTAACTAAAATACGTATTGCAACAGCATCTACTAAGAAACACTCTCCTAATACGCCTAACACACTGAAACACAGTTCCTATGCGTTTCTCCACTAAAACATGAATACATGTCTTTTCTAACTAAGGAAACATTGAAACTTCAAAGGCGACTACAGAAAAGAAGTGTTTCAAGAACTAAGTAACATGTGTGTTCCAAATGCAATTCTAACCGCAGGAACGTCTGAAACACAACCCAGATGTAAACGCACTATCAATGGCTATTTCAACATAGCGGTCAATGCGCACTTATCAAACTATGCACTCTGAGTGTGATTCCAGCTTCTCTCACACACAAGACTCTCAGAAGTAACTAAAATACGTATTGCAACAGCATCTACTAAGAAACACTCTCCTAATACGCCTAACACACTGAAACACAGTTCCTATGCGTTTCTCCACTAAAACATGAATACATGTCTTTTCTAACTAAGGAAACATTGAAACTTCAAAGGCGACTACAGAAAAGAAGTGTTTCAAGAACTAAGTAACATGTGTGTTCCAAATGCAATTCTAACCGCAGGAACGTCTGAAACACAACCCAGATGTAAACGCACTATCAATGGCTATTTCAACATAGCGGTCAATGCGCACTTATCAAACTATGCACTCTGAGTGTGATTCCAGCTTCTCTCACACACAAGACTCTCAGAAGTAACTAAAATACGTATTGCAACAGCATCTACTAAGAAACACTCTCCTAATACGCCTAACACACTGAAACACAGTTCCTATGCGTTTCTCCACTAAAACATGAATACATGTCTTTTCTAACTAAGGAAACATTGAAACTTCAAAGGCGACTACAGAAAAGAAGTGTTTCAAGAACTAAGTAACATGTGTGTTCCAAATGCAATTCTAACCGCAGGAACGTCTGAAACACAACCCAGATGTAAACGCACTATCAATGGCTATTTCAACATAGCGGTCAATGCGCACTTATCAAACTATGCACTCTGAGTGTGATTCCAGCTTCTCTCACACACAAGACTCTCAGAAGTAACTAAAATACGTATTGCAACAGCATCTACTAAGAAACACTCTCCTAATACGCCTAACACACTGAAACACAGTTCCTATGCGTTTCTCCACTAAAACATGAATACATGTCTTTTCTAACTAAGGAAACATTGAAACTTCAAAGGCGACTACAGAAAAGAAGTGTTTCAAGAACTAAGTAACATGTGTGTTCCAAATGCAATTCTAACCGCAGGAACGTCTGAAACACAACCCAGATGTAAACGCACTATCAATGGCTATTTCAACATAGCGGTCAATGCGCACTTATCAAACTATGCACTCTGAGTGTGATTCCAGCTTCTCTCACACACAAGACTCTCAGAAGTAACTAAAATACGTATTGCAACAGCATCTACTAAGAAACACTCTCCTAATACGCCTAACACACTGAAACACAGTTCCTATGCGTTTCTCCACTAAAACATGAATACATGTCTTTTCTAACTAAGGAAACATTGAAACTTCAAAGGCGACTACAGAAAAGAAGTGTTTCAAGAACTAAGTAACATGTGTGTTCCAAATGCAATTCTAACCGCAGGAACGTCTGAAACACAACCCAGATGTAAACGCACTATCAATGGCTATTTCAACATAGCGGTCAATGCGCACTTATCAAACTATGCACTCTGAGTGTGATTCCAGCTTCTCTCACACACAAGACTCTCAGAAGTAACTAAAATACGTATTGCAACAGCATCTACTAAGAAACACTCTCCTAATACGCCTAACACACTGAAACACAGTTCCTATGCGTTTCTCCACTAAAACATGAATACATGTCTTTTCTAACTAAGGAAACATTGAAACTTCAAAGGCGACTACAGAAAAGAAGTGTTTCAAGAACTAAGTAACATGTGTGTTCCAAATGCAATTCTAACCGCAGGAACGTCTGAAACACAACCCAGATGTAAACGCACTATCAATGGCTATTTCAACATAGCGGTCAATGCGCACTTATCAAACTATGCACTCTGAGTGTGATTCCAGCTTCTCTCACACACAAGACTCTCAGAAGTAACTAAAATACGTATTGCAACAGCATCTACTAAGAAACACTCTCCTAATACGCCTAACACACTGAAACACAGTTCCTATGCGTTTCTCCACTAAAACATGAATACATGTCTTTTCTAACTAAGGAAACATTGAAACTTCAAAGGCGACTACAGAAAAGAAGTGTTTCAAGAACTAAGTAACATGTGTGTTCCAAATGCAATTCTAACCGCAGGAACGTCTGAAACACAACCCAGATGTAAACGCACTATCAATGGCTATTTCAACATAGCGGTCAATGCGCACTTATCAAACTATGCACTCTGAGTGTGATTCCAGCTTCTCTCACACACAAGACTCTCAGAAGTAACTAAAATACGTATTGCAACAGCATCTACTAAGAAACACTCTCCTAATACGCCTAACACACTGAAACACAGTTCCTATGCGTTTCTCCACTAAAACATGAATACATGTCTTTTCTAACTAAGGAAACATTGAAACTTCAAAGGCGACTACAGAAAAGAAGTGTTTCAAGAACTAAGTAACATGTGTGTTCCAAATGCAATTCTAACCGCAGGAACGTCTGAAACACAACCCAGATGTAAACGCACTATCAATGGCTATTTCAACATAGCGGTCAATGCGCACTTATCAAACTATGCACTCTGAGTGTGATTCCAGCTTCTCTCACACACAAGACTCTCAGAAGTAACTAAAATACGTATTGCAACAGCATCTACTAAGAAACACTCTCCTAATACGCCTAACACACTGAAACACAGTTCCTATGCGTTTCTCCACTAAAACATGAATACATGTCTTTTCTAACTAAGGAAACATTGAAACTTCAAAGGCGACTACAGAAAAGAAGTGTTTCAAGAACTAAGTAACATGTGTGTTCCAAATGCAATTCTAACCGCAGGAACGTCTGAAACACAACCCAGATGTAAACGCACTATCAATGGCTATTTCAACATAGCGGTCAATGCGCACTTATCAAACTATGCACTCTGAGTGTGATTCCAGCTTCTCTCACACACAAGACTCTCAGAAGTAACTAAAATACGTATTGCAACAGCATCTACTAAGAAACACTCTCCTAATACGCCTAACACACTGAAACACAGTTCCTATGCGTTTCTCCACTAAAACATGAATACATGTCTTTTCTAACTAAGGAAACATTGAAACTTCAAAGGCGACTACAGAAAAGAAGTGTTTCAAGAACTAAGTAACATGTGTGTTCCAAATGCAATTCTAACCGCAGGAACGTCTGAAACACAACCCAGATGTAAACGCACTATCAATGGCTATTTCAACATAGCGGTCAATGCGCACTTATCAAACTATGCACTCTGAGTGTGATTCCAGCTTCTCTCACACACAAGACTCTCAGAAGTAACTAAAATACGTATTGCAACAGCATCTACTAAGAAACACTCTCCTAATACGCCTAACACACTGAAACACAGTTCCTATGCGTTTCTCCACTAAAACATGAATACATGTCTTTTCTAACTAAGGAAACATTGAAACTTCAAAGGCGACTACAGAAAAGAAGTGTTTCAAGAACTAAGTAACATGTGTGTTCCAAATGCAATTCTAACCGCAGGAACGTCTGAAACACAACCCAGATGTAAACGCACTATCAATGGCTATTTCAACATAGCGGTCAATGCGCACTTATCAAACTATGCACTCTGAGTGTGATTCCAGCTTCTCTCACACACAAGACTCTCAGAAGTAACTAAAATACGTATTGCAACAGCATCTACTAAGAAACACTCTCCTAATACGCCTAACACACTGAAACACAGTTCCTATGCGTTTCTCCACTAAAACATGAATACATGTCTTTTCTAACTAAGGAAACATTGAAACTTCAAAGGCGACTACAGAAAAGAAGTGTTTCAAGAACTAAGTAACATGTGTGTTCCAAATGCAATTCTAACCGCAGGAACGTCTGAAACACAACCCAGATGTAAACGCACTATCAATGGCTATTTCAACATAGCGGTCAATGCGCACTTATCAAACTATGCACTCTGAGTGTGATTCCAGCTTCTCTCACACACAAGACTCTCAGAAGTAACTAAAATACGTATTGCAACAGCATCTACTAAGAAACACTCTCCTAATACGCCTAACACACTGAAACACAGTTCCTATGCGTTTCTCCACTAAAACATGAATACATGTCTTTTCTAACTAAGGAAACATTGAAACTTCAAAGGCGACTACAGAAAAGAAGTGTTTCAAGAACTAAGTAACATGTGTGTTCCAAATGCAATTCTAACCGCAGGAACGTCTGAAACACAACCCAGATGTAAACGCACTATCAATGGCTATTTCAACATAGCGGTCAATGCGCACTTATCAAACTATGCACTCTGAGTGTGATTCCAGCTTCTCTCACACACAAGACTCTCAGAAGTAACTAAAATACGTATTGCAACAGCATCTACTAAGAAACACTCTCCTAATACGCCTAACACACTGAAACACAGTTCCTATGCGTTTCTCCACTAAAACATGAATACATGTCTTTTCTAACTAAGGAAACATTGAAACTTCAAAGGCGACTACAGAAAAGAAGTGTTTCAAGAACTAAGTAACATGTGTGTTCCAAATGCAATTCTAACCGCAGGAACGTCTGAAACACAACCCAGATGTAAACGCACTATCAATGGCTATTTCAACATAGCGGTCAATGCGCACTTATCAAACTATGCACTCTGAGTGTGATTCCAGCTTCTCTCACACACAAGACTCTCAGAAGTAACTAAAATACGTATTGCAACAGCATCTACTAAGAAACACTCTCCTAATACGCCTAACACACTGAAACACAGTTCCTATGCGTTTCTCCACTAAAACATGAATACATGTCTTTTCTAACTAAGGAAACATTGAAACTTCAAAGGCGACTACAGAAAAGAAGTGTTTCAAGAACTAAGTAACATGTGTGTTCCAAATGCAATTCTAACCGCAGGAACGTCTGAAACACAACCCAGATGTAAACGCACTATCAATGGCTATTTCAACATAGCGGTCAATGCGCACTTATCAAACTATGCACTCTGAGTGTGATTCCAGCTTCTCTCACACACAAGACTCTCAGAAGTAACTAAAATACGTATTGCAACAGCATCTACTAAGAAACACTCTCCTAATACGCCTAACACACTGAAACACAGTTCCTATGCGTTTCTCCACTAAAACATGAATACATGTCTTTTCTAACTAAGGAAACATTGAAACTTCAAAGGCGACTACAGAAAAGAAGTGTTTCAAGAACTAAGTAACATGTGTGTTCCAAATGCAATTCTAACCGCAGGAACGTCTGAAACACAACCCAGATGTAAACGCACTATCAATGGCTATTTCAACATAGCGGTCAATGCGCACTTATCAAACTATGCACTCTGAGTGTGATTCCAGCTTCTCTCACACACAAGACTCTCAGAAGTAACTAAAATACGTATTGCAACAGCATCTACTAAGAAACACTCTCCTAATACGCCTAACACACTGAAACACAGTTCCTATGCGTTTCTCCACTAAAACATGAATACATGTCTTTTCTAACTAAGGAAACATTGAAACTTCAAAGGCGACTACAGAAAAGAAGTGTTTCAAGAACTAAGTAACATGTGTGTTCCAAATGCAATTCTAACCGCAGGAACGTCTGAAACACAACCCAGATGTAAACGCACTATCAATGGCTATTTCAACATAGCGGTCAATGCGCACTTATCAAACTATGCACTCTGAGTGTGATTCCAGCTTCTCTCACACACAAGACTCTCAGAAGTAACTAAAATACGTATTGCAACAGCATCTACTAAGAAACACTCTCCTAATACGCCTAACACACTGAAACACAGTTCCTATGCGTTTCTCCACTAAAACATGAATACATGTCTTTTCTAACTAAGGAAACATTGAAACTTCAAAGGCGACTACAGAAAAGAAGTGTTTCAAGAACTAAGTAACATGTGTGTTCCAAATGCAATTCTAACCGCAGGAACGTCTGAAACACAACCCAGATGTAAACGCACTATCAATGGCTATTTCAACATAGCGGTCAATGCGCACTTATCAAACTATGCACTCTGAGTGTGATTCCAGCTTCTCTCACACACAAGACTCTCAGAAGTAACTAAAATACGTATTGCAACAGCATCTACTAAGAAACACTCTCCTAATACGCCTAACACACTGAAACACAGTTCCTATGCGTTTCTCCACTAAAACATGAATACATGTCTTTTCTAACTAAGGAAACATTGAAACTTCAAAGGCGACTACAGAAAAGAAGTGTTTCAAGAACTAAGTAACATGTGTGTTCCAAATGCAATTCTAACCGCAGGAACGTCTGAAACACAACCCAGATGTAAACGCACTATCAATGGCTATTTCAACATAGCGGTCAATGCGCACTTATCAAACTATGCACTCTGAGTGTGATTCCAGCTTCTCTCACACACAAGACTCTCAGAAGTAACTAAAATACGTATTGCAACAGCATCTACTAAGAAACACTCTCCTAATACGCCTAACACACTGAAACACAGTTCCTATGCGTTTCTCCACTAAAACATGAATACATGTCTTTTCTAACTAAGGAAACATTGAAACTTCAAAGGCGACTACAGAAAAGAAGTGTTTCAAGAACTAAGTAACATGTGTGTTCCAAATGCAATTCTAACCGCAGGAACGTCTGAAACACAACCCAGATGTAAACGCACTATCAATGGCTATTTCAACATAGCGGTCAATGCGCACTTATCAAACTATGCACTCTGAGTGTGATTCCAGCTTCTCTCACACACAAGACTCTCAGAAGTAACTAAAATACGTATTGCAACAGCATCTACTAAGAAACACTCTCCTAATACGCCTAACACACTGAAACACAGTTCCTATGCGTTTCTCCACTAAAACATGAATACATGTCTTTTCTAACTAAGGAAACATTGAAACTTCAAAGGCGACTACAGAAAAGAAGTGTTTCAAGAACTAAGTAACATGTGTGTTCCAAATGCAATTCTAACCGCAGGAACGTCTGAAACACAACCCAGATGTAAACGCACTATCAATGGCTATTTCAACATAGCGGTCAATGCGCACTTATCAAACTATGCACTCTGAGTGTGATTCCAGCTTCTCTCACACACAAGACTCTCAGAAGTAACTAAAATACGTATTGCAACAGCATCTACTAAGAAACACTCTCCTAATACGCCTAACACACTGAAACACAGTTCCTATGCGTTTCTCCACTAAAACATGAATACATGTCTTTTCTAACTAAGGAAACATTGAAACTTCAAAGGCGACTACAGAAAAGAAGTGTTTCAAGAACTAAGTAACATGTGTGTTCCAAATGCAATTCTAACCGCAGGAACGTCTGAAACACAACCCAGATGTAAACGCACTATCAATGGCTATTTCAACATAGCGGTCAATGCGCACTTATCAAACTATGCACTCTGAGTGTGATTCCAGCTTCTCTCACACACAAGACTCTCAGAAGTAACTAAAATACGTATTGCAACAGCATCTACTAAGAAACACTCTCCTAATACGCCTAACACACTGAAACACAGTTCCTATGCGTTTCTCCACTAAAACATGAATACATGTCTTTTCTAACTAAGGAAACATTGAAACTTCAAAGGCGACTACAGAAAAGAAGTGTTTCAAGAACTAAGTAACATGTGTGTTCCAAATGCAATTCTAACCGCAGGAACGT
Organism: Cricetomys ansorgei; assembly: GCA_026225945.1. Lineage (NCBI taxonomy): Eukaryota > Metazoa > Chordata > Mammalia > Rodentia > Nesomyidae > Cricetomys > Cricetomys ansorgei. The sequence continues at coordinate 53,223 of JAMJFZ010000466.1, forward strand.
CTGAAACACAACCCAGATGTAAACGCACTATCAATGGCTATTTCAACATAGCGGTCAATGCGCACTTATCAAACTATGCACTCTGAGTGTGATTCCAGCTTCTCTCACACACAAGACTCTCAGAAGTAACTAAAATACGTATTGCAACAGCATCTACTAAGAAACACTCTCCTAATACGCCTAACACACTGAAACACAGTTCCTATGCGTTTCTCCACTAAAACATGAATACATGTCTTTTCTAACTAAGGAAACATTGAAACTTCAAAGGCGACTACAGAAAAGAAGTGTTTCAAGAACTAAGTAACATGTGTGTTCCAAATGCAATTCTAACCGCAGGAACGTCTGAAACACAACCCAGATGTAAACGCACTATCAATGGCTATTTCAACATAGCGGTCAATGCGCACTTATCAAACTATGCACTCTGAGTGTGATTCCAGCTTCTCTCACACACAAGACTCTCAGAAGTAACTAAAATACGTATTGCAACAGCATCTACTAAGAAACACTCTCCTAATACGCCTAACACACTGAAACACAGTTCCTATGCGTTTCTCCACTAAAACATGAATACATGTCTTTTCTAACTAAGGAAACATTGAAACTTCAAAGGCGACTACAGAAAAGAAGTGTTTCAAGAACTAAGTAACATGTGTGTTCCAAATGCAATTCTAACCGCAGGAACGTCTGAAACACAACCCAGATGTAAACGCACTATCAATGGCTATTTCAACATAGCGGTCAATGCGCACTTATCAAACTATGCACTCTGAGTGTGATTCCAGCTTCTCTCACACACAAGACTCTCAGAAGTAACTAAAATACGTATTGCAACAGCATCTACTAAGAAACACTCTCCTAATACGCCTAACACACTGAAACACAGTTCCTATGCGTTTCTCCACTAAAACATGAATACATGTCTTTTCTAACTAAGGAAACATTGAAACTTCAAAGGCGACTACAGAAAAGAAGTGTTTCAAGAACTAAGTAACATGTGTGTTCCAAATGCAATTCTAACCGCAGGAACGTCTGAAACACAACCCAGATGTAAACGCACTATCAATGGCTATTTCAACATAGCGGTCAATGCGCACTTATCAAACTATGCACTCTGAGTGTGATTCCAGCTTCTCTCACACACAAGACTCTCAGAAGTAACTAAAATACGTATTGCAACAGCATCTACTAAGAAACACTCTCCTAATACGCCTAACACACTGAAACACAGTTCCTATGCGTTTCTCCACTAAAACATGAATACATGTCTTTTCTAACTAAGGAAACATTGAAACTTCAAAGGCGACTACAGAAAAGAAGTGTTTCAAGAACTAAGTAACATGTGTGTTCCAAATGCAATTCTAACCGCAGGAACGTCTGAAACACAACCCAGATGTAAACGCACTATCAATGGCTATTTCAACATAGCGGTCAATGCGCACTTATCAAACTATGCACTCTGAGTGTGATTCCAGCTTCTCTCACACACAAGACTCTCAGAAGTAACTAAAATACGTATTGCAACAGCATCTACTAAGAAACACTCTCCTAATACGCCTAACACACTGAAACACAGTTCCTATGCGTTTCTCCACTAAAACATGAATACATGTCTTTTCTAACTAAGGAAACATTGAAACTTCAAAGGCGACTACAGAAAAGAAGTGTTTCAAGAACTAAGTAACATGTGTGTTCCAAATGCAATTCTAACCGCAGGAACGTCTGAAACACAACCCAGATGTAAACGCACTATCAATGGCTATTTCAACATAGCGGTCAATGCGCACTTATCAAACTATGCACTCTGAGTGTGATTCCAGCTTCTCTCACACACAAGACTCTCAGAAGTAACTAAAATACGTATTGCAACAGCATCTACTAAGAAACACTCTCCTAATACGCCTAACACACTGAAACACAGTTCCTATGCGTTTCTCCACTAAAACATGAATACATGTCTTTTCTAACTAAGGAAACATTGAAACTTCAAAGGCGACTACAGAAAAGAAGTGTTTCAAGAACTAAGTAACATGTGTGTTCCAAATGCAATTCTAACCGCAGGAACGTCTGAAACACAACCCAGATGTAAACGCACTATCAATGGCTATTTCAACATAGCGGTCAATGCGCACTTATCAAACTATGCACTCTGAGTGTGATTCCAGCTTCTCTCACACACAAGACTCTCAGAAGTAACTAAAATACGTATTGCAACAGCATCTACTAAGAAACACTCTCCTAATACGCCTAACACACTGAAACACAGTTCCTATGCGTTTCTCCACTAAAACATGAATACATGTCTTTTCTAACTAAGGAAACATTGAAACTTCAAAGGCGACTACAGAAAAGAAGTGTTTCAAGAACTAAGTAACATGTGTGTTCCAAATGCAATTCTAACCGCAGGAACGTCTGAAACACAACCCAGATGTAAACGCACTATCAATGGCTATTTCAACATAGCGGTCAATGCGCACTTATCAAACTATGCACTCTGAGTGTGATTCCAGCTTCTCTCACACACAAGACTCTCAGAAGTAACTAAAATACGTATTGCAACAGCATCTACTAAGAAACACTCTCCTAATACGCCTAACACACTGAAACACAGTTCCTATGCGTTTCTCCACTAAAACATGAATACATGTCTTTTCTAACTAAGGAAACATTGAAACTTCAAAGGCGACTACAGAAAAGAAGTGTTTCAAGAACTAAGTAACATGTGTGTTCCAAATGCAATTCTAACCGCAGGAACGTCTGAAACACAACCCAGATGTAAACGCACTATCAATGGCTATTTCAACATAGCGGTCAATGCGCACTTATCAAACTATGCACTCTGAGTGTGATTCCAGCTTCTCTCACACACAAGACTCTCAGAAGTAACTAAAATACGTATTGCAACAGCATCTACTAAGAAACACTCTCCTAATACGCCTAACACACTGAAACACAGTTCCTATGCGTTTCTCCACTAAAACATGAATACATGTCTTTTCTAACTAAGGAAACATTGAAACTTCAAAGGCGACTACAGAAAAGAAGTGTTTCAAGAACTAAGTAACATGTGTGTTCCAAATGCAATTCTAACCGCAGGAACGTCTGAAACACAACCCAGATGTAAACGCACTATCAATGGCTATTTCAACATAGCGGTCAATGCGCACTTATCAAACTATGCACTCTGAGTGTGATTCCAGCTTCTCTCACACACAAGACTCTCAGAAGTAACTAAAATACGTATTGCAACAGCATCTACTAAGAAACACTCTCCTAATACGCCTAACACACTGAAACACAGTTCCTATGCGTTTCTCCACTAAAACATGAATACATGTCTTTTCTAACTAAGGAAACATTGAAACTTCAAAGGCGACTACAGAAAAGAAGTGTTTCAAGAACTAAGTAACATGTGTGTTCCAAATGCAATTCTAACCGCAGGAACGTCTGAAACACAACCCAGATGTAAACGCACTATCAATGGCTATTTCAACATAGCGGTCAATGCGCACTTATCAAACTATGCACTCTGAGTGTGATTCCAGCTTCTCTCACACACAAGACTCTCAGAAGTAACTAAAATACGTATTGCAACAGCATCTACTAAGAAACACTCTCCTAATACGCCTAACACACTGAAACACAGTTCCTATGCGTTTCTCCACTAAAACATGAATACATGTCTTTTCTAACTAAGGAAACATTGAAACTTCAAAGGCGACTACAGAAAAGAAGTGTTTCAAGAACTAAGTAACATGTGTGTTCCAAATGCAATTCTAACCGCAGGAACGTCTGAAACACAACCCAGATGTAAACGCACTATCAATGGCTATTTCAACATAGCGGTCAATGCGCACTTATCAAACTATGCACTCTGAGTGTGATTCCAGCTTCTCTCACACACAAGACTCTCAGAAGTAACTAAAATACGTATTGCAACAGCATCTACTAAGAAACACTCTCCTAATACGCCTAACACACTGAAACACAGTTCCTATGCGTTTCTCCACTAAAACATGAATACATGTCTTTTCTAACTAAGGAAACATTGAAACTTCAAAGGCGACTACAGAAAAGAAGTGTTTCAAGAACTAAGTAACATGTGTGTTCCAAATGCAATTCTAACCGCAGGAACGTCTGAAACACAACCCAGATGTAAACGCACTATCAATGGCTATTTCAACATAGCGGTCAATGCGCACTTATCAAACTATGCACTCTGAGTGTGATTCCAGCTTCTCTCACACACAAGACTCTCAGAAGTAACTAAAATACGTATTGCAACAGCATCTACTAAGAAACACTCTCCTAATACGCCTAACACACTGAAACACAGTTCCTATGCGTTTCTCCACTAAAACATGAATACATGTCTTTTCTAACTAAGGAAACATTGAAACTTCAAAGGCGACTACAGAAAAGAAGTGTTTCAAGAACTAAGTAACATGTGTGTTCCAAATGCAATTCTAACCGCAGGAACGTCTGAAACACAACCCAGATGTAAACGCACTATCAATGGCTATTTCAACATAGCGGTCAATGCGCACTTATCAAACTATGCACTCTGAGTGTGATTCCAGCTTCTCTCACACACAAGACTCTCAGAAGTAACTAAAATACGTATTGCAACAGCATCTACTAAGAAACACTCTCCTAATACGCCTAACACACTGAAACACAGTTCCTATGCGTTTCTCCACTAAAACATGAATACATGTCTTTTCTAACTAAGGAAACATTGAAACTTCAAAGGCGACTACAGAAAAGAAGTGTTTCAAGAACTAAGTAACATGTGTGTTCCAAATGCAATTCTAACCGCAGGAACGTCTGAAACACAACCCAGATGTAAACGCACTATCAATGGCTATTTCAACATAGCGGTCAATGCGCACTTATCAAACTATGCACTCTGAGTGTGATTCCAGCTTCTCTCACACACAAGACTCTCAGAAGTAACTAAAATACGTATTGCAACAGCATCTACTAAGAAACACTCTCCTAATACGCCTAACACACTGAAACACAGTTCCTATGCGTTTCTCCACTAAAACATGAATACATGTCTTTTCTAACTAAGGAAACATTGAAACTTCAAAGGCGACTACAGAAAAGAAGTGTTTCAAGAACTAAGTAACATGTGTGTTCCAAATGCAATTCTAACCGCAGGAACGTCTGAAACACAACCCAGATGTAAACGCACTATCAATGGCTATTTCAACATAGCGGTCAATGCGCACTTATCAAACTATGCACTCTGAGTGTGATTCCAGCTTCTCTCACACACAAGACTCTCAGAAGTAACTAAAATACGTATTGCAACAGCATCTACTAAGAAACACTCTCCTAATACGCCTAACACACTGAAACACAGTTCCTATGCGTTTCTCCACTAAAACATGAATACATGTCTTTTCTAACTAAGGAAACATTGAAACTTCAAAGGCGACTACAGAAAAGAAGTGTTTCAAGAACTAAGTAACATGTGTGTTCCAAATGCAATTCTAACCGCAGGAACGTCTGAAACACAACCCAGATGTAAACGCACTATCAATGGCTATTTCAACATAGCGGTCAATGCGCACTTATCAAACTATGCACTCTGAGTGTGATTCCAGCTTCTCTCACACACAAGACTCTCAGAAGTAACTAAAATACGTATTGCAACAGCATCTACTAAGAAACACTCTCCTAATACGCCTAACACACTGAAACACAGTTCCTATGCGTTTCTCCACTAAAACATGAATACATGTCTTTTCTAACTAAGGAAACATTGAAACTTCAAAGGCGACTACAGAAAAGAAGTGTTTCAAGAACTAAGTAACATGTGTGTTCCAAATGCAATTCTAACCGCAGGAACGTCTGAAACACAACCCAGATGTAAACGCACTATCAATGGCTATTTCAACATAGCGGTCAATGCGCACTTATCAAACTATGCACTCTGAGTGTGATTCCAGCTTCTCTCACACACAAGACTCTCAGAAGTAACTAAAATACGTATTGCAACAGCATCTACTAAGAAACACTCTCCTAATACGCCTAACACACTGAAACACAGTTCCTATGCGTTTCTCCACTAAAACATGAATACATGTCTTTTCTAACTAAGGAAACATTGAAACTTCAAAGGCGACTACAGAAAAGAAGTGTTTCAAGAACTAAGTAACATGTGTGTTCCAAATGCAATTCTAACCGCAGGAACGTCTGAAACACAACCCAGATGTAAACGCACTATCAATGGCTATTTCAACATAGCGGTCAATGCGCACTTATCAAACTATGCACTCTGAGTGTGATTCCAGCTTCTCTCACACACAAGACTCTCAGAAGTAACTAAAATACGTATTGCAACAGCATCTACTAAGAAACACTCTCCTAATACGCCTAACACACTGAAACACAGTTCCTATGCGTTTCTCCACTAAAACATGAATACATGTCTTTTCTAACTAAGGAAACATTGAAACTTCAAAGGCGACTACAGAAAAGAAGTGTTTCAAGAACTAAGTAACATGTGTGTTCCAAATGCAATTCTAACCGCAGGAACGTCTGAAACACAACCCAGATGTAAACGCACTATCAATGGCTATTTCAACATAGCGGTCAATGCGCACTTATCAAACTATGCACTCTGAGTGTGATTCCAGCTTCTCTCACACACAAGACTCTCAGAAGTAACTAAAATACGTATTGCAACAGCATCTACTAAGAAACACTCTCCTAATACGCCTAACACACTGAAACACAGTTCCTATGCGTTTCTCCACTAAAACATGAATACATGTCTTTTCTAACTAAGGAAACATTGAAACTTCAAAGGCGACTACAGAAAAGAAGTGTTTCAAGAACTAAGTAACATGTGTGTTCCAAATGCAATTCTAACCGCAGGAACGTCTGAAACACAACCCAGATGTAAACGCACTATCAATGGCTATTTCAACATAGCGGTCAATGCGCACTTATCAAACTATGCACTCTGAGTGTGATTCCAGCTTCTCTCACACACAAGACTCTCAGAAGTAACTAAAATACGTATTGCAACAGCATCTACTAAGAAACACTCTCCTAATACGCCTAACACACTGAAACACAGTTCCTATGCGTTTCTCCACTAAAACATGAATACATGTCTTTTCTAACTAAGGAAACATTGAAACTTCAAAGGCGACTACAGAAAAGAAGTGTTTCAAGAACTAAGTAACATGTGTGTTCCAAATGCAATTCTAACCGCAGGAACGTCTGAAACACAACCCAGATGTAAACGCACTATCAATGGCTATTTCAACATAGCGGTCAATGCGCACTTATCAAACTATGCACTCTGAGTGTGATTCCAGCTTCTCTCACACACAAGACTCTCAGAAGTAACTAAAATACGTATTGCAACAGCATCTACTAAGAAACACTCTCCTAATACGCCTAACACACTGAAACACAGTTCCTATGCGTTTCTCCACTAAAACATGAATACATGTCTTTTCTAACTAAGGAAACATTGAAACTTCAAAGGCGACTACAGAAAAGAAGTGTTTCAAGAACTAAGTAACATGTGTGTTCCAAATGCAATTCTAACCGCAGGAACGTCTGAAACACAACCCAGATGTAAACGCACTATCAATGGCTATTTCAACATAGCGGTCAATGCGCACTTATCAAACTATGCACTCTGAGTGTGATTCCAGCTTCTCTCACACACAAGACTCTCAGAAGTAACTAAAATACGTATTGCAACAGCATCTACTAAGAAACACTCTCCTAATACGCCTAACACACTGAAACACAGTTCCTATGCGTTTCTCCACTAAAACATGAATACATGTCTTTTCTAACTAAGGAAACATTGAAACTTCAAAGGCGACTACAGAAAAGAAGTGTTTCAAGAACTAAGTAACATGTGTGTTCCAAATGCAATTCTAACCGCAGGAACGTCTGAAACACAACCCAGATGTAAACGCACTATCAATGGCTATTTCAACATAGCGGTCAATGCGCACTTATCAAACTATGCACTCTGAGTGTGATTCCAGCTTCTCTCACACACAAGACTCTCAGAAGTAACTAAAATACGTATTGCAACAGCATCTACTAAGAAACACTCTCCTAATACGCCTAACACACTGAAACACAGTTCCTATGCGTTTCTCCACTAAAACATGAATACATGTCTTTTCTAACTAAGGAAACATTGAAACTTCAAAGGCGACTACAGAAAAGAAGTGTTTCAAGAACTAAGTAACATGTGTGTTCCAAATGCAATTCTAACCGCAGGAACGTCTGAAACACAACCCAGATGTAAACGCACTATCAATGGCTATTTCAACATAGCGGTCAATGCGCACTTATCAAACTATGCACTCTGAGTGTGATTCCAGCTTCTCTCACACACAAGACTCTCAGAAGTAACTAAAATACGTATTGCAACAGCATCTACTAAGAAACACTCTCCTAATACGCCTAACACACTGAAACACAGTTCCTATGCGTTTCTCCACTAAAACATGAATACATGTCTTTTCTAACTAAGGAAACATTGAAACTTCAAAGGCGACTACAGAAAAGAAGTGTTTCAAGAACTAAGTAACATGTGTGTTCCAAATGCAATTCTAACCGCAGGAACGTCTGAAACACAACCCAGATGTAAACGCACTATCAATGGCTATTTCAACATAGCGGTCAATGCGCACTTATCAAACTATGCACTCTGAGTGTGATTCCAGCTTCTCTCACACACAAGACTCTCAGAAGTAACTAAAATACGTATTGCAACAGCATCTACTAAGAAACACTCTCCTAATACGCCTAACACACTGAAACACAGTTCCTATGCGTTTCTCCACTAAAACATGAATACATGTCTTTTCTAACTAAGGAAACATTGAAACTTCAAAGGCGACTACAGAAAAGAAGTGTTTCAAGAACTAAGTAACATGTGTGTTCCAAATGCAATTCTAACCGCAGGAACGTCTGAAACACAACCCAGATGTAAACGCACTATCAATGGCTATTTCAACATAGCGGTCAATGCGCACTTATCAAACTATGCACTCTGAGTGTGATTCCAGCTTCTCTCACACACAAGACTCTCAGAAGTAACTAAAATACGTATTGCAACAGCATCTACTAAGAAACACTCTCCTAATACGCCTAACACACTGAAACACAGTTCCTATGCGTTTCTCCACTAAAACATGAATACATGTCTTTTCTAACTAAGGAAACATTGAAACTTCAAAGGCGACTACAGAAAAGAAGTGTTTCAAGAACTAAGTAACATGTGTGTTCCAAATGCAATTCTAACCGCAGGAACGTCTGAAACACAACCCAGATGTAAACGCACTATCAATGGCTATTTCAACATAGCGGTCAATGCGCACTTATCAAACTATGCACTCTGAGTGTGATTCCAGCTTCTCTCACACACAAGACTCTCAGAAGTAACTAAAATACGTATTGCAACAGCATCTACTAAGAAACACTCTCCTAATACGCCTAACACACTGAAACACAGTTCCTATGCGTTTCTCCACTAAAACATGAATACATGTCTTTTCTAACTAAGGAAACATTGAAACTTCAAAGGCGACTACAGAAAAGAAGTGTTTCAAGAACTAAGTAACATGTGTGTTCCAAATGCAATTCTAACCGCAGGAACGTCTGAAACACAACCCAGATGTAAACGCACTATCAATGGCTATTTCAACATAGCGGTCAATGCGCACTTATCAAACTATGCACTCTGAGTGTGATTCCAGCTTCTCTCACACACAAGACTCTCAGAAGTAACTAAAATACGTATTGCAACAGCATCTACTAAGAAACACTCTCCTAATACGCCTAACACACTGAAACACAGTTCCTATGCGTTTCTCCACTAAAACATGAATACATGTCTTTTCTAACTAAGGAAACATTGAAACTTCAAAGGCGACTACAGAAAAGAAGTGTTTCAAGAACTAAGTAACATGTGTGTTCCAAATGCAATTCTAACCGCAGGAACGTCTGAAACACAACCCAGATGTAAACGCACTATCAATGGCTATTTCAACATAGCGGTCAATGCGCACTTATCAAACTATGCACTCTGAGTGTGATTCCAGCTTCTCTCACACACAAGACTCTCAGAAGTAACTAAAATACGTATTGCAACAGCATCTACTAAGAAACACTCTCCTAATACGCCTAACACACTGAAACACAGTTCCTATGCGTTTCTCCACTAAAACATGAATACATGTCTTTTCTAACTAAGGAAACATTGAAACTTCAAAGGCGACTACAGAAAAGAAGTGTTTCAAGAACTAAGTAACATGTGTGTTCCAAATGCAATTCTAACCGCAGGAACGTCTGAAACACAACCCAGATGTAAACGCACTATCAATGGCTATTTCAACATAGCGGTCAATGCGCACTTATCAAACTATGCACTCTGAGTGTGATTCCAGCTTCTCTCACACACAAGACTCTCAGAAGTAACTAAAATACGTATTGCAACAGCATCTACTAAGAAACACTCTCCTAATACGCCTAACACACTGAAACACAGTTCCTATGCGTTTCTCCACTAAAACATGAATACATGTCTTTTCTAACTAAGGAAACATTGAAACTTCAAAGGCGACTACAGAAAAGAAGTGTTTCAAGAACTAAGTAACATGTGTGTTCCAAATGCAATTCTAACCGCAGGAACGTCTGAAACACAACCCAGATGTAAACGCACTATCAATGGCTATTTCAACATAGCGGTCAATGCGCACTTATCAAACTATGCACTCTGAGTGTGATTCCAGCTTCTCTCACACACAAGACTCTCAGAAGTAACTAAAATACGTATTGCAACAGCATCTACTAAGAAACACTCTCCTAATACGCCTAACACACTGAAACACAGTTCCTATGCGTTTCTCCACTAAAACATGAATACATGTCTTTTCTAACTAAGGAAACATTGAAACTTCAAAGGCGACTACAGAAAAGAAGTGTTTCAAGAACTAAGTAACATGTGTGTTCCAAATGCAATTCTAACCGCAGGAACGTCTGAAACACAACCCAGATGTAAACGCACTATCAATGGCTATTTCAACATAGCGGTCAATGCGCACTTATCAAACTATGCACTCTGAGTGTGATTCCAGCTTCTCTCACACACAAGACTCTCAGAAGTAACTAAAATACGTATTGCAACAGCATCTACTAAGAAACACTCTCCTAATACGCCTAACACACTGAAACACAGTTCCTATGCGTTTCTCCACTAAAACATGAATACATGTCTTTTCTAACTAAGGAAACATTGAAACTTCAAAGGCGACTACAGAAAAGAAGTGTTTCAAGAACTAAGTAACATGTGTGTTCCAAATGCAATTCTAACCGCAGGAACGTCTGAAACACAACCCAGATGTAAACGCACTATCAATGGCTATTTCAACATAGCGGTCAATGCGCACTTATCAAACTATGCACTCTGAGTGTGATTCCAGCTTCTCTCACACACAAGACTCTCAGAAGTAACTAAAATACGTATTGCAACAGCATCTACTAAGAAACACTCTCCTAATACGCCTAACACACTGAAACACAGTTCCTATGCGTTTCTCCACTAAAACATGAATACATGTCTTTTCTAACTAAGGAAACATTGAAACTTCAAAGGCGACTACAGAAAAGAAGTGTTTCAAGAACTAAGTAACATGTGTGTTCCAAATGCAATTCTAACCGCAGGAACGTCTGAAACACAACCCAGATGTAAACGCACTATCAATGGCTATTTCAACATAGCGGTCAATGCGCACTTATCAAACTATGCACTCTGAGTGTGATTCCAGCTTCTCTCACACACAAGACTCTCAGAAGTAACTAAAATACGTATTGCAACAGCATCTACTAAGAAACACTCTCCTAATACGCCTAACACACTGAAACACAGTTCCTATGCGTTTCTCCACTAAAACATGAATACATGTCTTTTCTAACTAAGGAAACATTGAAACTTCAAAGGCGACTACAGAAAAGAAGTGTTTCAAGAACTAAGTAACATGTGTGTTCCAAATGCAATTCTAACCGCAGGAACGTCTGAAACACAACCCAGATGTAAACGCACTATCAATGGCTATTTCAACATAGCGGTCAATGCGCACTTATCAAACTATGCACTCTGAGTGTGATTCCAGCTTCTCTCACACACAAGACTCTCAGAAGTAACTAAAATACGTATTGCAACAGCATCTACTAAGAAACACTCTCCTAATACGCCTAACACACTGAAACACAGTTCCTATGCGTTTCTCCACTAAAACATGAATACATGTCTTTTCTAACTAAGGAAACATTGAAACTTCAAAGGCGACTACAGAAAAGAAGTGTTTCAAGAACTAAGTAACATGTGTGTTCCAAATGCAATTCTAACCGCAGGAACGTCTGAAACACAACCCAGATGTAAACGCACTATCAATGGCTATTTCAACATAGCGGTCAATGCGCACTTATCAAACTATGCACTCTGAGTGTGATTCCAGCTTCTCTCACACACAAGACTCTCAGAAGTAACTAAAATACGTATTGCAACAGCATCTACTAAGAAACACTCTCCTAATACGCCTAACACACTGAAACACAGTTCCTATGCGTTTCTCCACTAAAACATGAATACATGTCTTTTCTAACTAAGGAAACATTGAAACTTCAAAGGCGACTACAGAAAAGAAGTGTTTCAAGAACTAAGTAACATGTGTGTTCCAAATGCAATTCTAACCGCAGGAACGTCTGAAACACAACCCAGATGTAAACGCACTATCAATGGCTATTTCAACATAGCGGTCAATGCGCACTTATCAAACTATGCACTCTGAGTGTGATTCCAGCTTCTCTCACACACAAGACTCTCAGAAGTAACTAAAATACGTATTGCAACAGCATCTACTAAGAAACACTCTCCTAATACGCCTAACACACTGAAACACAGTTCCTATGCGTTTCTCCACTAAAACATGAATACATGTCTTTTCTAACTAAGGAAACATTGAAACTTCAAAGGCGACTACAGAAAAGAAGTGTTTCAAGAACTAAGTAACATGTGTGTTCCAAATGCAATTCTAACCGCAGGAACGTCTGAAACACAACCCAGATGTAAACGCACTATCAATGGCTATTTCAACATAGCGGTCAATGCGCACTTATCAAACTATGCACTCTGAGTGTGATTCCAGCTTCTCTCACACACAAGACTCTCAGAAGTAACTAAAATACGTATTGCAACAGCATCTACTAAGAAACACTCTCCTAATACGCCTAACACACTGAAACACAGTTCCTATGCGTTTCTCCACTAAAACATGAATACATGTCTTTTCTAACTAAGGAAACATTGAAACTTCAAAGGCGACTACAGAAAAGAAGTGTTTCAAGAACTAAGTAACATGTGTGTTCCAAATGCAATTCTAACCGCAGGAACGTCTGAAACACAACCCAGATGTAAACGCACTATCAATGGCTATTTCAACATAGCGGTCAATGCGCACTTATCAAACTATGCACTCTGAGTGTGATTCCAGCTTCTCTCACACACAAGACTCTCAGAAGTAACTAAAATACGTATTGCAACAGCATCTACTAAGAAACACTCTCCTAATACGCCTAACACACTGAAACACAGTTCCTATGCGTTTCTCCACTAAAACATGAATACATGTCTTTTCTAACTAAGGAAACATTGAAACTTCAAAGGCGACTACAGAAAAGAAGTGTTTCAAGAACTAAGTAACATGTGTGTTCCAAATGCAATTCTAACCGCAGGAACGTCTGAAACACAACCCAGATGTAAACGCACTATCAATGGCTATTTCAACATAGCGGTCAATGCGCACTTATCAAACTATGCACTCTGAGTGTGATTCCAGCTTCTCTCACACACAAGACTCTCAGAAGTAACTAAAATACGTATTGCAACAGCATCTACTAAGAAACACTCTCCTAATACGCCTAACACACTGAAACACAGTTCCTATGCGTTTCTCCACTAAAACATGAATACATGTCTTTTCTAACTAAGGAAACATTGAAACTTCAAAGGCGACTACAGAAAAGAAGTGTTTCAAGAACTAAGTAACATGTGTGTTCCAAATGCAATTCTAACCGCAGGAACGTCTGAAACACAACCCAGATGTAAACGCACTATCAATGGCTATTTCAACATAGCGGTCAATGCGCACTTATCAAACTATGCACTCTGAGTGTGATTCCAGCTTCTCTCACACACAAGACTCTCAGAAGTAACTAAAATACGTATTGCAACAGCATCTACTAAGAAACACTCTCCTAATACGCCTAACACACTGAAACACAGTTCCTATGCGTTTCTCCACTAAAACATGAATACATGTCTTTTCTAACTAAGGAAACATTGAAACTTCAAAGGCGACTACAGAAAAGAAGTGTTTCAAGAACTAAGTAACATGTGTGTTCCAAATGCAATTCTAACCGCAGGAACGTCTGAAACACAACCCAGATGTAAACGCACTATCAATGGCTATTTCAACATAGCGGTCAATGCGCACTTATCAAACTATGCACTCTGAGTGTGATTCCAGCTTCTCTCACACACAAGACTCTCAGAAGTAACTAAAATACGTATTGCAACAGCATCTACTAAGAAACACTCTCCTAATACGCCTAACACACTGAAACACAGTTCCTATGCGTTTCTCCACTAAAACATGAATACATGTCTTTTCTAACTAAGGAAACATTGAAACTTCAAAGGCGACTACAGAAAAGAAGTGTTTCAAGAACTAAGTAACATGTGTGTTCCAAATGCAATTCTAACCGCAGGAACGTCTGAAACACAACCCAGATGTAAACGCACTATCAATGGCTATTTCAACATAGCGGTCAATGCGCACTTATCAAACTATGCACTCTGAGTGTGATTCCAGCTTCTCTCACACACAAGACTCTCAGAAGTAACTAAAATACGTATTGCAACAGCATCTACTAAGAAACACTCTCCTAATACGCCTAACACACTGAAACACAGTTCCTATGCGTTTCTCCACTAAAACATGAATACATGTCTTTTCTAACTAAGGAAACATTGAAACTTCAAAGGCGACTACAGAAAAGAAGTGTTTCAAGAACTAAGTAACATGTGTGTTCCAAATGCAATTCTAACCGCAGGAACGTCTGAAACACAACCCAGATGTAAACGCACTATCAATGGCTATTTCAACATAGCGGTCAATGCGCACTTATCAAACTATGCACTCTGAGTGTGATTCCAGCTTCTCTCACACACAAGACTCTCAGAAGTAACTAAAATACGTATTGCAACAGCATCTACTAAGAAACACTCTCCTAATACGCCTAACACACTGAAACACAGTTCCTATGCGTTTCTCCACTAAAACATGAATACATGTCTTTTCTAACTAAGGAAACATTGAAACTTCAAAGGCGACTACAGAAAAGAAGTGTTTCAAGAACTAAGTAACATGTGTGTTCCAAATGCAATTCTAACCGCAGGAACGTCTGAAACACAACCCAGATGTAAACGCACTATCAATGGCTATTTCAACATAGCGGTCAATGCGCACTTATCAAACTATGCACTCTGAGTGTGATTCCAGCTTCTCTCACACACAAGACTCTCAGAAGTAACTAAAATACGTATTGCAACAGCATCTACTAAGAAACACTCTCCTAATACGCCTAACACACTGAAACACAGTTCCTATGCGTTTCTCCACTAAAACATGAATACATGTCTTTTCTAACTAAGGAAACATTGAAACTTCAAAGGCGACTACAGAAAAGAAGTGTTTCAAGAACTAAGTAACATGTGTGTTCCAAATGCAATTCTAACCGCAGGAACGTCTGAAACACAACCCAGATGTAAACGCACTATCAATGGCTATTTCAACATAGCGGTCAATGCGCACTTATCAAACTATGCACTCTGAGTGTGATTCCAGCTTCTCTCACACACAAGACTCTCAGAAGTAACTAAAATACGTATTGCAACAGCATCTACTAAGAAACACTCTCCTAATACGCCTAACACACTGAAACACAGTTCCTATGCGTTTCTCCACTAAAACATGAATACATGTCTTTTCTAACTAAGGAAACATTGAAACTTCAAAGGCGACTACAGAAAAGAAGTGTTTCAAGAACTAAGTAACATGTGTGTTCCAAATGCAATTCTAACCGCAGGAACGTCTGAAACACAACCCAGATGTAAACGCACTATCAATGGCTATTTCAACATAGCGGTCAATGCGCACTTATCAAACTATGCACTCTGAGTGTGATTCCAGCTTCTCTCACACACAAGACTCTCAGAAGTAACTAAAATACGTATTGCAACAGCATCTACTAAGAAACACTCTCCTAATACGCCTAACACACTGAAACACAGTTCCTATGCGTTTCTCCACTAAAACATGAATACATGTCTTTTCTAACTAAGGAAACATTGAAACTTCAAAGGCGACTACAGAAAAGAAGTGTTTCAAGAACTAAGTAACATGTGTGTTCCAAATGCAATTCTAACCGCAGGAACGTCTGAAACACAACCCAGATGTAAACGCACTATCAATGGCTATTTCAACATAGCGGTCAATGCGCACTTATCAAACTATGCACTCTGAGTGTGATTCCAGCTTCTCTCACACACAAGACTCTCAGAAGTAACTAAAATACGTATTGCAACAGCATCTACTAAGAAACACTCTCCTAATACGCCTAACACACTGAAACACAGTTCCTATGCGTTTCTCCACTAAAACATGAATACATGTCTTTTCTAACTAAGGAAACATTGAAACTTCAAAGGCGACTACAGAAAAGAAGTGTTTCAAGAACTAAGTAACATGTGTGTTCCAAATGCAATTCTAACCGCAGGAACGTCTGAAACACAACCCAGATGTAAACGCACTATCAATGGCTATTTCAACATAGCGGTCAATGCGCACTTATCAAACTATGCACTCTGAGTGTGATTCCAGCTTCTCTCACACACAAGACTCTCAGAAGTAACTAAAATACGTATTGCAACAGCATCTACTAAGAAACACTCTCCTAATACGCCTAACACACTGAAACACAGTTCCTATGCGTTTCTCCACTAAAACATGAATACATGTCTTTTCTAACTAAGGAAACATTGAAACTTCAAAGGCGACTACAGAAAAGAAGTGTTTCAAGAACTAAGTAACATGTGTGTTCCAAATGCAATTCTAACCGCAGGAACGTCTGAAACACAACCCAGATGTAAACGCACTATCAATGGCTATTTCAACATAGCGGTCAATGCGCACTTATCAAACTATGCACTCTGAGTGTGATTCCAGCTTCTCTCACACACAAGACTCTCAGAAGTAACTAAAATACGTATTGCAACAGCATCTACTAAGAAACACTCTCCTAATACGCCTAACACACTGAAACACAGTTCCTATGCGTTTCTCCACTAAAACATGAATACATGTCTTTTCTAACTAAGGAAACATTGAAACTTCAAAGGCGACTACAGAAAAGAAGTGTTTCAAGAACTAAGTAACATGTGTGTTCCAAATGCAATTCTAACCGCAGGAACGTCTGAAACACAACCCAGATGTAAACGCACTATCAATGGCTATTTCAACATAGCGGTCAATGCGCACTTATCAAACTATGCACTCTGAGTGTGATTCCAGCTTCTCTCACACACAAGACTCTCAGAAGTAACTAAAATACGTATTGCAACAGCATCTACTAAGAAACACTCTCCTAATACGCCTAACACACTGAAACACAGTTCCTATGCGTTTCTCCACTAAAACATGAATACATGTCTTTTCTAACTAAGGAAACATTGAAACTTCAAAGGCGACTACAGAAAAGAAGTGTTTCAAGAACTAAGTAACATGTGTGTTCCAAATGCAATTCTAACCGCAGGAACGTCTGAAACACAACCCAGATGTAAACGCACTATCAATGGCTATTTCAACATAGCGGTCAATGCGCACTTATCAAACTATGCACTCTGAGTGTGATTCCAGCTTCTCTCACACACAAGACTCTCAG
Source organism: Cricetomys ansorgei (assembly GCA_026225945.1). Classification (NCBI taxonomy): domain Eukaryota; kingdom Metazoa; phylum Chordata; class Mammalia; order Rodentia; family Nesomyidae; genus Cricetomys; species Cricetomys ansorgei. The sequence goes on from JAMJFZ010000466.1 coordinate 71,286, forward strand.
AAGTAACTAAAATACGTATTGCAACAGCATCTACTAAGAAACACTCTCCTAATACGCCTAACACACTGAAACACAGTTCCTATGCGTTTCTCCACTAAAACATGAATACATGTCTTTTCTAACTAAGGAAACATTGAAACTTCAAAGGCGACTACAGAAAAGAAGTGTTTCAAGAACTAAGTAACATGTGTGTTCCAAATGCAATTCTAACCGCAGGAACGTCTGAAACACAACCCAGATGTAAACGCACTATCAATGGCTATTTCAACATAGCGGTCAATGCGCACTTATCAAACTATGCACTCTGAGTGTGATTCCAGCTTCTCTCACACACAAGACTCTCAGAAGTAACTAAAATACGTATTGCAACAGCATCTACTAAGAAACACTCTCCTAATACGCCTAACACACTGAAACACAGTTCCTATGCGTTTCTCCACTAAAACATGAATACATGTCTTTTCTAACTAAGGAAACATTGAAACTTCAAAGGCGACTACAGAAAAGAAGTGTTTCAAGAACTAAGTAACATGTGTGTTCCAAATGCAATTCTAACCGCAGGAACGTCTGAAACACAACCCAGATGTAAACGCACTATCAATGGCTATTTCAACATAGCGGTCAATGCGCACTTATCAAACTATGCACTCTGAGTGTGATTCCAGCTTCTCTCACACACAAGACTCTCAGAAGTAACTAAAATACGTATTGCAACAGCATCTACTAAGAAACACTCTCCTAATACGCCTAACACACTGAAACACAGTTCCTATGCGTTTCTCCACTAAAACATGAATACATGTCTTTTCTAACTAAGGAAACATTGAAACTTCAAAGGCGACTACAGAAAAGAAGTGTTTCAAGAACTAAGTAACATGTGTGTTCCAAATGCAATTCTAACCGCAGGAACGTCTGAAACACAACCCAGATGTAAACGCACTATCAATGGCTATTTCAACATAGCGGTCAATGCGCACTTATCAAACTATGCACTCTGAGTGTGATTCCAGCTTCTCTCACACACAAGACTCTCAGAAGTAACTAAAATACGTATTGCAACAGCATCTACTAAGAAACACTCTCCTAATACGCCTAACACACTGAAACACAGTTCCTATGCGTTTCTCCACTAAAACATGAATACATGTCTTTTCTAACTAAGGAAACATTGAAACTTCAAAGGCGACTACAGAAAAGAAGTGTTTCAAGAACTAAGTAACATGTGTGTTCCAAATGCAATTCTAACCGCAGGAACGTCTGAAACACAACCCAGATGTAAACGCACTATCAATGGCTATTTCAACATAGCGGTCAATGCGCACTTATCAAACTATGCACTCTGAGTGTGATTCCAGCTTCTCTCACACACAAGACTCTCAGAAGTAACTAAAATACGTATTGCAACAGCATCTACTAAGAAACACTCTCCTAATACGCCTAACACACTGAAACACAGTTCCTATGCGTTTCTCCACTAAAACATGAATACATGTCTTTTCTAACTAAGGAAACATTGAAACTTCAAAGGCGACTACAGAAAAGAAGTGTTTCAAGAACTAAGTAACATGTGTGTTCCAAATGCAATTCTAACCGCAGGAACGTCTGAAACACAACCCAGATGTAAACGCACTATCAATGGCTATTTCAACATAGCGGTCAATGCGCACTTATCAAACTATGCACTCTGAGTGTGATTCCAGCTTCTCTCACACACAAGACTCTCAGAAGTAACTAAAATACGTATTGCAACAGCATCTACTAAGAAACACTCTCCTAATACGCCTAACACACTGAAACACAGTTCCTATGCGTTTCTCCACTAAAACATGAATACATGTCTTTTCTAACTAAGGAAACATTGAAACTTCAAAGGCGACTACAGAAAAGAAGTGTTTCAAGAACTAAGTAACATGTGTGTTCCAAATGCAATTCTAACCGCAGGAACGTCTGAAACACAACCCAGATGTAAACGCACTATCAATGGCTATTTCAACATAGCGGTCAATGCGCACTTATCAAACTATGCACTCTGAGTGTGATTCCAGCTTCTCTCACACACAAGACTCTCAGAAGTAACTAAAATACGTATTGCAACAGCATCTACTAAGAAACACTCTCCTAATACGCCTAACACACTGAAACACAGTTCCTATGCGTTTCTCCACTAAAACATGAATACATGTCTTTTCTAACTAAGGAAACATTGAAACTTCAAAGGCGACTACAGAAAAGAAGTGTTTCAAGAACTAAGTAACATGTGTGTTCCAAATGCAATTCTAACCGCAGGAACGTCTGAAACACAACCCAGATGTAAACGCACTATCAATGGCTATTTCAACATAGCGGTCAATGCGCACTTATCAAACTATGCACTCTGAGTGTGATTCCAGCTTCTCTCACACACAAGACTCTCAGAAGTAACTAAAATACGTATTGCAACAGCATCTACTAAGAAACACTCTCCTAATACGCCTAACACACTGAAACACAGTTCCTATGCGTTTCTCCACTAAAACATGAATACATGTCTTTTCTAACTAAGGAAACATTGAAACTTCAAAGGCGACTACAGAAAAGAAGTGTTTCAAGAACTAAGTAACATGTGTGTTCCAAATGCAATTCTAACCGCAGGAACGTCTGAAACACAACCCAGATGTAAACGCACTATCAATGGCTATTTCAACATAGCGGTCAATGCGCACTTATCAAACTATGCACTCTGAGTGTGATTCCAGCTTCTCTCACACACAAGACTCTCAGAAGTAACTAAAATACGTATTGCAACAGCATCTACTAAGAAACACTCTCCTAATACGCCTAACACACTGAAACACAGTTCCTATGCGTTTCTCCACTAAAACATGAATACATGTCTTTTCTAACTAAGGAAACATTGAAACTTCAAAGGCGACTACAGAAAAGAAGTGTTTCAAGAACTAAGTAACATGTGTGTTCCAAATGCAATTCTAACCGCAGGAACGTCTGAAACACAACCCAGATGTAAACGCACTATCAATGGCTATTTCAACATAGCGGTCAATGCGCACTTATCAAACTATGCACTCTGAGTGTGATTCCAGCTTCTCTCACACACAAGACTCTCAGAAGTAACTAAAATACGTATTGCAACAGCATCTACTAAGAAACACTCTCCTAATACGCCTAACACACTGAAACACAGTTCCTATGCGTTTCTCCACTAAAACATGAATACATGTCTTTTCTAACTAAGGAAACATTGAAACTTCAAAGGCGACTACAGAAAAGAAGTGTTTCAAGAACTAAGTAACATGTGTGTTCCAAATGCAATTCTAACCGCAGGAACGTCTGAAACACAACCCAGATGTAAACGCACTATCAATGGCTATTTCAACATAGCGGTCAATGCGCACTTATCAAACTATGCACTCTGAGTGTGATTCCAGCTTCTCTCACACACAAGACTCTCAGAAGTAACTAAAATACGTATTGCAACAGCATCTACTAAGAAACACTCTCCTAATACGCCTAACACACTGAAACACAGTTCCTATGCGTTTCTCCACTAAAACATGAATACATGTCTTTTCTAACTAAGGAAACATTGAAACTTCAAAGGCGACTACAGAAAAGAAGTGTTTCAAGAACTAAGTAACATGTGTGTTCCAAATGCAATTCTAACCGCAGGAACGTCTGAAACACAACCCAGATGTAAACGCACTATCAATGGCTATTTCAACATAGCGGTCAATGCGCACTTATCAAACTATGCACTCTGAGTGTGATTCCAGCTTCTCTCACACACAAGACTCTCAGAAGTAACTAAAATACGTATTGCAACAGCATCTACTAAGAAACACTCTCCTAATACGCCTAACACACTGAAACACAGTTCCTATGCGTTTCTCCACTAAAACATGAATACATGTCTTTTCTAACTAAGGAAACATTGAAACTTCAAAGGCGACTACAGAAAAGAAGTGTTTCAAGAACTAAGTAACATGTGTGTTCCAAATGCAATTCTAACCGCAGGAACGTCTGAAACACAACCCAGATGTAAACGCACTATCAATGGCTATTTCAACATAGCGGTCAATGCGCACTTATCAAACTATGCACTCTGAGTGTGATTCCAGCTTCTCTCACACACAAGACTCTCAGAAGTAACTAAAATACGTATTGCAACAGCATCTACTAAGAAACACTCTCCTAATACGCCTAACACACTGAAACACAGTTCCTATGCGTTTCTCCACTAAAACATGAATACATGTCTTTTCTAACTAAGGAAACATTGAAACTTCAAAGGCGACTACAGAAAAGAAGTGTTTCAAGAACTAAGTAACATGTGTGTTCCAAATGCAATTCTAACCGCAGGAACGTCTGAAACACAACCCAGATGTAAACGCACTATCAATGGCTATTTCAACATAGCGGTCAATGCGCACTTATCAAACTATGCACTCTGAGTGTGATTCCAGCTTCTCTCACACACAAGACTCTCAGAAGTAACTAAAATACGTATTGCAACAGCATCTACTAAGAAACACTCTCCTAATACGCCTAACACACTGAAACACAGTTCCTATGCGTTTCTCCACTAAAACATGAATACATGTCTTTTCTAACTAAGGAAACATTGAAACTTCAAAGGCGACTACAGAAAAGAAGTGTTTCAAGAACTAAGTAACATGTGTGTTCCAAATGCAATTCTAACCGCAGGAACGTCTGAAACACAACCCAGATGTAAACGCACTATCAATGGCTATTTCAACATAGCGGTCAATGCGCACTTATCAAACTATGCACTCTGAGTGTGATTCCAGCTTCTCTCACACACAAGACTCTCAGAAGTAACTAAAATACGTATTGCAACAGCATCTACTAAGAAACACTCTCCTAATACGCCTAACACACTGAAACACAGTTCCTATGCGTTTCTCCACTAAAACATGAATACATGTCTTTTCTAACTAAGGAAACATTGAAACTTCAAAGGCGACTACAGAAAAGAAGTGTTTCAAGAACTAAGTAACATGTGTGTTCCAAATGCAATTCTAACCGCAGGAACGTCTGAAACACAACCCAGATGTAAACGCACTATCAATGGCTATTTCAACATAGCGGTCAATGCGCACTTATCAAACTATGCACTCTGAGTGTGATTCCAGCTTCTCTCACACACAAGACTCTCAGAAGTAACTAAAATACGTATTGCAACAGCATCTACTAAGAAACACTCTCCTAATACGCCTAACACACTGAAACACAGTTCCTATGCGTTTCTCCACTAAAACATGAATACATGTCTTTTCTAACTAAGGAAACATTGAAACTTCAAAGGCGACTACAGAAAAGAAGTGTTTCAAGAACTAAGTAACATGTGTGTTCCAAATGCAATTCTAACCGCAGGAACGTCTGAAACACAACCCAGATGTAAACGCACTATCAATGGCTATTTCAACATAGCGGTCAATGCGCACTTATCAAACTATGCACTCTGAGTGTGATTCCAGCTTCTCTCACACACAAGACTCTCAGAAGTAACTAAAATACGTATTGCAACAGCATCTACTAAGAAACACTCTCCTAATACGCCTAACACACTGAAACACAGTTCCTATGCGTTTCTCCACTAAAACATGAATACATGTCTTTTCTAACTAAGGAAACATTGAAACTTCAAAGGCGACTACAGAAAAGAAGTGTTTCAAGAACTAAGTAACATGTGTGTTCCAAATGCAATTCTAACCGCAGGAACGTCTGAAACACAACCCAGATGTAAACGCACTATCAATGGCTATTTCAACATAGCGGTCAATGCGCACTTATCAAACTATGCACTCTGAGTGTGATTCCAGCTTCTCTCACACACAAGACTCTCAGAAGTAACTAAAATACGTATTGCAACAGCATCTACTAAGAAACACTCTCCTAATACGCCTAACACACTGAAACACAGTTCCTATGCGTTTCTCCACTAAAACATGAATACATGTCTTTTCTAACTAAGGAAACATTGAAACTTCAAAGGCGACTACAGAAAAGAAGTGTTTCAAGAACTAAGTAACATGTGTGTTCCAAATGCAATTCTAACCGCAGGAACGTCTGAAACACAACCCAGATGTAAACGCACTATCAATGGCTATTTCAACATAGCGGTCAATGCGCACTTATCAAACTATGCACTCTGAGTGTGATTCCAGCTTCTCTCACACACAAGACTCTCAGAAGTAACTAAAATACGTATTGCAACAGCATCTACTAAGAAACACTCTCCTAATACGCCTAACACACTGAAACACAGTTCCTATGCGTTTCTCCACTAAAACATGAATACATGTCTTTTCTAACTAAGGAAACATTGAAACTTCAAAGGCGACTACAGAAAAGAAGTGTTTCAAGAACTAAGTAACATGTGTGTTCCAAATGCAATTCTAACCGCAGGAACGTCTGAAACACAACCCAGATGTAAACGCACTATCAATGGCTATTTCAACATAGCGGTCAATGCGCACTTATCAAACTATGCACTCTGAGTGTGATTCCAGCTTCTCTCACACACAAGACTCTCAGAAGTAACTAAAATACGTATTGCAACAGCATCTACTAAGAAACACTCTCCTAATACGCCTAACACACTGAAACACAGTTCCTATGCGTTTCTCCACTAAAACATGAATACATGTCTTTTCTAACTAAGGAAACATTGAAACTTCAAAGGCGACTACAGAAAAGAAGTGTTTCAAGAACTAAGTAACATGTGTGTTCCAAATGCAATTCTAACCGCAGGAACGTCTGAAACACAACCCAGATGTAAACGCACTATCAATGGCTATTTCAACATAGCGGTCAATGCGCACTTATCAAACTATGCACTCTGAGTGTGATTCCAGCTTCTCTCACACACAAGACTCTCAGAAGTAACTAAAATACGTATTGCAACAGCATCTACTAAGAAACACTCTCCTAATACGCCTAACACACTGAAACACAGTTCCTATGCGTTTCTCCACTAAAACATGAATACATGTCTTTTCTAACTAAGGAAACATTGAAACTTCAAAGGCGACTACAGAAAAGAAGTGTTTCAAGAACTAAGTAACATGTGTGTTCCAAATGCAATTCTAACCGCAGGAACGTCTGAAACACAACCCAGATGTAAACGCACTATCAATGGCTATTTCAACATAGCGGTCAATGCGCACTTATCAAACTATGCACTCTGAGTGTGATTCCAGCTTCTCTCACACACAAGACTCTCAGAAGTAACTAAAATACGTATTGCAACAGCATCTACTAAGAAACACTCTCCTAATACGCCTAACACACTGAAACACAGTTCCTATGCGTTTCTCCACTAAAACATGAATACATGTCTTTTCTAACTAAGGAAACATTGAAACTTCAAAGGCGACTACAGAAAAGAAGTGTTTCAAGAACTAAGTAACATGTGTGTTCCAAATGCAATTCTAACCGCAGGAACGTCTGAAACACAACCCAGATGTAAACGCACTATCAATGGCTATTTCAACATAGCGGTCAATGCGCACTTATCAAACTATGCACTCTGAGTGTGATTCCAGCTTCTCTCACACACAAGACTCTCAGAAGTAACTAAAATACGTATTGCAACAGCATCTACTAAGAAACACTCTCCTAATACGCCTAACACACTGAAACACAGTTCCTATGCGTTTCTCCACTAAAACATGAATACATGTCTTTTCTAACTAAGGAAACATTGAAACTTCAAAGGCGACTACAGAAAAGAAGTGTTTCAAGAACTAAGTAACATGTGTGTTCCAAATGCAATTCTAACCGCAGGAACGTCTGAAACACAACCCAGATGTAAACGCACTATCAATGGCTATTTCAACATAGCGGTCAATGCGCACTTATCAAACTATGCACTCTGAGTGTGATTCCAGCTTCTCTCACACACAAGACTCTCAGAAGTAACTAAAATACGTATTGCAACAGCATCTACTAAGAAACACTCTCCTAATACGCCTAACACACTGAAACACAGTTCCTATGCGTTTCTCCACTAAAACATGAATACATGTCTTTTCTAACTAAGGAAACATTGAAACTTCAAAGGCGACTACAGAAAAGAAGTGTTTCAAGAACTAAGTAACATGTGTGTTCCAAATGCAATTCTAACCGCAGGAACGTCTGAAACACAACCCAGATGTAAACGCACTATCAATGGCTATTTCAACATAGCGGTCAATGCGCACTTATCAAACTATGCACTCTGAGTGTGATTCCAGCTTCTCTCACACACAAGACTCTCAGAAGTAACTAAAATACGTATTGCAACAGCATCTACTAAGAAACACTCTCCTAATACGCCTAACACACTGAAACACAGTTCCTATGCGTTTCTCCACTAAAACATGAATACATGTCTTTTCTAACTAAGGAAACATTGAAACTTCAAAGGCGACTACAGAAAAGAAGTGTTTCAAGAACTAAGTAACATGTGTGTTCCAAATGCAATTCTAACCGCAGGAACGTCTGAAACACAACCCAGATGTAAACGCACTATCAATGGCTATTTCAACATAGCGGTCAATGCGCACTTATCAAACTATGCACTCTGAGTGTGATTCCAGCTTCTCTCACACACAAGACTCTCAGAAGTAACTAAAATACGTATTGCAACAGCATCTACTAAGAAACACTCTCCTAATACGCCTAACACACTGAAACACAGTTCCTATGCGTTTCTCCACTAAAACATGAATACATGTCTTTTCTAACTAAGGAAACATTGAAACTTCAAAGGCGACTACAGAAAAGAAGTGTTTCAAGAACTAAGTAACATGTGTGTTCCAAATGCAATTCTAACCGCAGGAACGTCTGAAACACAACCCAGATGTAAACGCACTATCAATGGCTATTTCAACATAGCGGTCAATGCGCACTTATCAAACTATGCACTCTGAGTGTGATTCCAGCTTCTCTCACACACAAGACTCTCAGAAGTAACTAAAATACGTATTGCAACAGCATCTACTAAGAAACACTCTCCTAATACGCCTAACACACTGAAACACAGTTCCTATGCGTTTCTCCACTAAAACATGAATACATGTCTTTTCTAACTAAGGAAACATTGAAACTTCAAAGGCGACTACAGAAAAGAAGTGTTTCAAGAACTAAGTAACATGTGTGTTCCAAATGCAATTCTAACCGCAGGAACGTCTGAAACACAACCCAGATGTAAACGCACTATCAATGGCTATTTCAACATAGCGGTCAATGCGCACTTATCAAACTATGCACTCTGAGTGTGATTCCAGCTTCTCTCACACACAAGACTCTCAGAAGTAACTAAAATACGTATTGCAACAGCATCTACTAAGAAACACTCTCCTAATACGCCTAACACACTGAAACACAGTTCCTATGCGTTTCTCCACTAAAACATGAATACATGTCTTTTCTAACTAAGGAAACATTGAAACTTCAAAGGCGACTACAGAAAAGAAGTGTTTCAAGAACTAAGTAACATGTGTGTTCCAAATGCAATTCTAACCGCAGGAACGTCTGAAACACAACCCAGATGTAAACGCACTATCAATGGCTATTTCAACATAGCGGTCAATGCGCACTTATCAAACTATGCACTCTGAGTGTGATTCCAGCTTCTCTCACACACAAGACTCTCAGAAGTAACTAAAATACGTATTGCAACAGCATCTACTAAGAAACACTCTCCTAATACGCCTAACACACTGAAACACAGTTCCTATGCGTTTCTCCACTAAAACATGAATACATGTCTTTTCTAACTAAGGAAACATTGAAACTTCAAAGGCGACTACAGAAAAGAAGTGTTTCAAGAACTAAGTAACATGTGTGTTCCAAATGCAATTCTAACCGCAGGAACGTCTGAAACACAACCCAGATGTAAACGCACTATCAATGGCTATTTCAACATAGCGGTCAATGCGCACTTATCAAACTATGCACTCTGAGTGTGATTCCAGCTTCTCTCACACACAAGACTCTCAGAAGTAACTAAAATACGTATTGCAACAGCATCTACTAAGAAACACTCTCCTAATACGCCTAACACACTGAAACACAGTTCCTATGCGTTTCTCCACTAAAACATGAATACATGTCTTTTCTAACTAAGGAAACATTGAAACTTCAAAGGCGACTACAGAAAAGAAGTGTTTCAAGAACTAAGTAACATGTGTGTTCCAAATGCAATTCTAACCGCAGGAACGTCTGAAACACAACCCAGATGTAAACGCACTATCAATGGCTATTTCAACATAGCGGTCAATGCGCACTTATCAAACTATGCACTCTGAGTGTGATTCCAGCTTCTCTCACACACAAGACTCTCAGAAGTAACTAAAATACGTATTGCAACAGCATCTACTAAGAAACACTCTCCTAATACGCCTAACACACTGAAACACAGTTCCTATGCGTTTCTCCACTAAAACATGAATACATGTCTTTTCTAACTAAGGAAACATTGAAACTTCAAAGGCGACTACAGAAAAGAAGTGTTTCAAGAACTAAGTAACATGTGTGTTCCAAATGCAATTCTAACCGCAGGAACGTCTGAAACACAACCCAGATGTAAACGCACTATCAATGGCTATTTCAACATAGCGGTCAATGCGCACTTATCAAACTATGCACTCTGAGTGTGATTCCAGCTTCTCTCACACACAAGACTCTCAGAAGTAACTAAAATACGTATTGCAACAGCATCTACTAAGAAACACTCTCCTAATACGCCTAACACACTGAAACACAGTTCCTATGCGTTTCTCCACTAAAACATGAATACATGTCTTTTCTAACTAAGGAAACATTGAAACTTCAAAGGCGACTACAGAAAAGAAGTGTTTCAAGAACTAAGTAACATGTGTGTTCCAAATGCAATTCTAACCGCAGGAACGTCTGAAACACAACCCAGATGTAAACGCACTATCAATGGCTATTTCAACATAGCGGTCAATGCGCACTTATCAAACTATGCACTCTGAGTGTGATTCCAGCTTCTCTCACACACAAGACTCTCAGAAGTAACTAAAATACGTATTGCAACAGCATCTACTAAGAAACACTCTCCTAATACGCCTAACACACTGAAACACAGTTCCTATGCGTTTCTCCACTAAAACATGAATACATGTCTTTTCTAACTAAGGAAACATTGAAACTTCAAAGGCGACTACAGAAAAGAAGTGTTTCAAGAACTAAGTAACATGTGTGTTCCAAATGCAATTCTAACCGCAGGAACGTCTGAAACACAACCCAGATGTAAACGCACTATCAATGGCTATTTCAACATAGCGGTCAATGCGCACTTATCAAACTATGCACTCTGAGTGTGATTCCAGCTTCTCTCACACACAAGACTCTCAGAAGTAACTAAAATACGTATTGCAACAGCATCTACTAAGAAACACTCTCCTAATACGCCTAACACACTGAAACACAGTTCCTATGCGTTTCTCCACTAAAACATGAATACATGTCTTTTCTAACTAAGGAAACATTGAAACTTCAAAGGCGACTACAGAAAAGAAGTGTTTCAAGAACTAAGTAACATGTGTGTTCCAAATGCAATTCTAACCGCAGGAACGTCTGAAACACAACCCAGATGTAAACGCACTATCAATGGCTATTTCAACATAGCGGTCAATGCGCACTTATCAAACTATGCACTCTGAGTGTGATTCCAGCTTCTCTCACACACAAGACTCTCAGAAGTAACTAAAATACGTATTGCAACAGCATCTACTAAGAAACACTCTCCTAATACGCCTAACACACTGAAACACAGTTCCTATGCGTTTCTCCACTAAAACATGAATACATGTCTTTTCTAACTAAGGAAACATTGAAACTTCAAAGGCGACTACAGAAAAGAAGTGTTTCAAGAACTAAGTAACATGTGTGTTCCAAATGCAATTCTAACCGCAGGAACGTCTGAAACACAACCCAGATGTAAACGCACTATCAATGGCTATTTCAACATAGCGGTCAATGCGCACTTATCAAACTATGCACTCTGAGTGTGATTCCAGCTTCTCTCACACACAAGACTCTCAGAAGTAACTAAAATACGTATTGCAACAGCATCTACTAAGAAACACTCTCCTAATACGCCTAACACACTGAAACACAGTTCCTATGCGTTTCTCCACTAAAACATGAATACATGTCTTTTCTAACTAAGGAAACATTGAAACTTCAAAGGCGACTACAGAAAAGAAGTGTTTCAAGAACTAAGTAACATGTGTGTTCCAAATGCAATTCTAACCGCAGGAACGTCTGAAACACAACCCAGATGTAAACGCACTATCAATGGCTATTTCAACATAGCGGTCAATGCGCACTTATCAAACTATGCACTCTGAGTGTGATTCCAGCTTCTCTCACACACAAGACTCTCAGAAGTAACTAAAATACGTATTGCAACAGCATCTACTAAGAAACACTCTCCTAATACGCCTAACACACTGAAACACAGTTCCTATGCGTTTCTCCACTAAAACATGAATACATGTCTTTTCTAACTAAGGAAACATTGAAACTTCAAAGGCGACTACAGAAAAGAAGTGTTTCAAGAACTAAGTAACATGTGTGTTCCAAATGCAATTCTAACCGCAGGAACGTCTGAAACACAACCCAGATGTAAACGCACTATCAATGGCTATTTCAACATAGCGGTCAATGCGCACTTATCAAACTATGCACTCTGAGTGTGATTCCAGCTTCTCTCACACACAAGACTCTCAGAAGTAACTAAAATACGTATTGCAACAGCATCTACTAAGAAACACTCTCCTAATACGCCTAACACACTGAAACACAGTTCCTATGCGTTTCTCCACTAAAACATGAATACATGTCTTTTCTAACTAAGGAAACATTGAAACTTCAAAGGCGACTACAGAAAAGAAGTGTTTCAAGAACTAAGTAACATGTGTGTTCCAAATGCAATTCTAACCGCAGGAACGTCTGAAACACAACCCAGATGTAAACGCACTATCAATGGCTATTTCAACATAGCGGTCAATGCGCACTTATCAAACTATGCACTCTGAGTGTGATTCCAGCTTCTCTCACACACAAGACTCTCAGAAGTAACTAAAATACGTATTGCAACAGCATCTACTAAGAAACACTCTCCTAATACGCCTAACACACTGAAACACAGTTCCTATGCGTTTCTCCACTAAAACATGAATACATGTCTTTTCTAACTAAGGAAACATTGAAACTTCAAAGGCGACTACAGAAAAGAAGTGTTTCAAGAACTAAGTAACATGTGTGTTCCAAATGCAATTCTAACCGCAGGAACGTCTGAAACACAACCCAGATGTAAACGCACTATCAATGGCTATTTCAACATAGCGGTCAATGCGCACTTATCAAACTATGCACTCTGAGTGTGATTCCAGCTTCTCTCACACACAAGACTCTCAGAAGTAACTAAAATACGTATTGCAACAGCATCTACTAAGAAACACTCTCCTAATACGCCTAACACACTGAAACACAGTTCCTATGCGTTTCTCCACTAAAACATGAATACATGTCTTTTCTAACTAAGGAAACATTGAAACTTCAAAGGCGACTACAGAAAAGAAGTGTTTCAAGAACTAAGTAACATGTGTGTTCCAAATGCAATTCTAACCGCAGGAACGTCTGAAACACAACCCAGATGTAAACGCACTATCAATGGCTATTTCAACATAGCGGTCAATGCGCACTTATCAAACTATGCACTCTGAGTGTGATTCCAGCTTCTCTCACACACAAGACTCTCAGAAGTAACTAAAATACGTATTGCAACAGCATCTACTAAGAAACACTCTCCTAATACGCCTAACACACTGAAACACAGTTCCTATGCGTTTCTCCACTAAAACATGAATACATGTCTTTTCTAACTAAGGAAACATTGAAACTTCAAAGGCGACTACAGAAAAGAAGTGTTTCAAGAACTAAGTAACATGTGTGTTCCAAATGCAATTCTAACCGCAGGAACGTCTGAAACACAACCCAGATGTAAACGCACTATCAATGGCTATTTCAACATAGCGGTCAATGCGCACTTATCAAACTATGCACTCTGAGTGTGATTCCAGCTTCTCTCACACACAAGACTCTCAGAAGTAACTAAAATACGTATTGCAACAGCATCTACTAAGAAACACTCTCCTAATACGCCTAACACACTGAAACACAGTTCCTATGCGTTTCTCCACTAAAACATGAATACATGTCTTTTCTAACTAAGGAAACATTGAAACTTCAAAGGCGACTACAGAAAAGAAGTGTTTCAAGAACTAAGTAACATGTGTGTTCCAAATGCAATTCTAACCGCAGGAACGTCTGAAACACAACCCAGATGTAAACGCACTATCAATGGCTATTTCAACATAGCGGTCAATGCGCACTTATCAAACTATGCACTCTGAGTGTGATTCCAGCTTCTCTCACACACAAGACTCTCAGAAGTAACTAAAATACGTATTGCAACAGCATCTACTAAGAAACACTCTCCTAATACGCCTAACACACTGAAACACAGTTCCTATGCGTTTCTCCACTAAAACATGAATACATGTCTTTTCTAACTAAGGAAACATTGAAACTTCAAAGGCGACTACAGAAAAGAAGTGTTTCAAGAACTAAGTAACATGTGTGTTCCAAATGCAATTCTAACCGCAGGAACGTCTGAAACACAACCCAGATGTAAACGCACTATCAATGGCTATTTCAACATAGCGGTCAATGCGCACTTATCAAACTATGCACTCTGAGTGTGATTCCAGCTTCTCTCACACACAAGACTCTCAGAAGTAACTAAAATACGTATTGCAACAGCATCTACTAAGAAACACTCTCCTAATACGCCTAACACACTGAAACACAGTTCCTATGCGTTTCTCCACTAAAACATGAATACATGTCTTTTCTAACTAAGGAAACATTGAAACTTCAAAGGCGACTACAGAAAAGAAGTGTTTCAAGAACTAAGTAACATGTGTGTTCCAAATGCAATTCTAACCGCAGGAACGTCTGAAACACAACCCAGATGTAAACGCACTATCAATGGCTATTTCAACATAGCGGTCAATGCGCACTTATCAAACTATGCACTCTGAGTGTGATTCCAGCTTCTCTCACACACAAGACTCTCAGAAGTAACTAAAATACGTATTGCAACAGCATCTACTAAGAAACACTCTCCTAATACGCCTAACACACTGAAACACAGTTCCTATGCGTTTCTCCACTAAAACATGAATACATGTCTTTTCTAACTAAGGAAACATTGAAACTTCAAAGGCGACTACAGAAAAGAAGTGTTTCAAGAACTAAGTAACATGTGTGTTCCAAATGCAATTCTAACCGCAGGAACGTCTGAAACACAACCCAGATGTAAACGCACTATCAATGGCTATTTCAACATAGCGGTCAATGCGCACTTATCAAACTATGCACTCTGAGTGTGATTCCAGCTTCTCTCACACACAAGACTCTCAGAAGTAACTAAAATACGTATTGCAACAGCATCTACTAAGAAACACTCTCCTAATACGCCTAACACACTGAAACACAGTTCCTATGCGTTTCTCCACTAAAACATGAATACATGTCTTTTCTAACTAAGGAAACATTGAAACTTCAAAGGCGACTACAGAAAAGAAGTGTTTCAAGAACTAAGTAACATGTGTGTTCCAAATGCAATTCTAACCGCAGGAACGTCTGAAACACAACCCAGATGTAAACGCACTATCAATGGCTATTTCAACATAGCGGTCAATGCGCACTTATCAAACTATGCACTCTGAGTGTGATTCCAGCTTCTCTCACACACAAGACTCTCAGAAGTAACTAAAATACGTATTGCAACAGCATCTACTAAGAAACACTCTCCTAATACGCCTAACACACTGAAACACAGTTCCTATGCGTTTCTCCACTAAAACATGAATACATGTCTTTTCTAACTAAGGAAACATTGAAACTTCAAAGGCGACTACAGAAAAGAAGTGTTTCAAGAACTAAGTAACATGTGTGTTCCAAATGCAATTCTAACCGCAGGAACGTCTGAAACACAACCCAGATGTAAACGCACTATCAATGGCTATTTCAACATAGCGGTCAATGCGCACTTATCAAACTATGCACTCTGAGTGTGATTCCAGCTTCTCTCACACACAAGACTCTCAGAAGTAACTAAAATACGTATTGCAACAGCATCTACTAAGAAACACTCTCCTAATACGCCTAACACACTGAAACACAGTTCCTATGCGTTTCTCCACTAAAACATGAATACATGTCTTTTCTAACTAAGGAAACATTGAAACTTCAAAGGCGACTACAGAAAAGAAGTGTTTCAAGAACTAAGTAACATGTGTGTTCCAAATGCAATTCTAACCGCAGGAACGTCTGAAACACAACCCAGATGTAAACGCACTATCAATGGCTATTTCAACATAGCGGTCAATGCGCACTTATCAAACTATGCACTCTGAGTGTGATTCCAGCTTCTCTCACACACAAGACTCTCAGAAGTAACTAAAATACGTATTGCAACAGCATCTACTAAGAAACACTCTCCTAATACGCCTAACACACTGAAACACAGTTCCTATGCGTTTCTCCACTAAAACATGAATACATGTCTTTTCTAACTAAGGAAACATTGAAACTTCAAAGGCGACTACAGAAAAGAAGTGTTTCAAGAACTAAGTAACATGTGTGTTCCAAATGCAATTCTAACCGCAGGAACGTCTGAAACACAACCCAGATGTAAACGCACTATCAATGGCTATTTCAACATAGCGGTCAATGCGCACTTATCAAACTATGCACTCTGAGTGTGATTCCAGCTTCTCTCACACACAAGACTCTCAGAAGTAACTAAAATACGTATTGCAACAGCATCTACTAAGAAACACTCTCCTAATACGCCTAACACACTGAAACACAGTTCCTATGCGTTTCTCCACTAAAACATGAATACATGTCTTTTCTAACTAAGGAAACATTGAAACTTCAAAGGCGACTACAGAAAAGAAGTGTTTCAAGAACTAAGTAACATGTGTGTTCCAAATGCAATTCTAACCGCAGGAACGTCTGAAACACAACCCAGATGTAAACGCACTATCAATGGCTATTTCAACATAGCGGTCAATGCGCACTTATCAAACTATGCACTCTGAGTGTGATTCCAGCTTCTCTCACACACAAGACTCTCAGAAGTAACTAAAATACGTATTGCAACAGCATCTACTAAGAAACACTCTCCTAATACGCCTAACACACTGAAACACAGTTCCTATGCGTTTCTCCACTAAAACATGAATACATGTCTTTTCTAACTAAGGAAACATTGAAACTTCAAAGGCGACTACAGAAAAGAAGTGTTTCAAGAACTAAGTAACATGTGTGTTCCAAATGCAATTCTAACCGCAGGAACGTCTGAAACACAACCCAGATGTAAACGCACTATCAATGGCTATTTCAACATAGCGGTCAATGCGCACTTATCAAACTATGCACTCTGAGTGTGATTCCAGCTTCTCTCACACACAAGACTCTCAGAAGTAACTAAAATACGTATTGCAACAGCATCTACTAAGAAACACTCTCCTAATACGCCTAACACACTGAAACACAGTTCCTATGCGTTTCTCCACTAAAACATGAATACATGTCTTTTCTAACTAAGGAAACATTGAAACTTCAAAGGCGACTACAGAAAAGAAGTGTTTCAAGAACTAAGTAACATGTGTGTTCCAAATGCAATTCTAACCGCAGGAACGTCTGAAACACAACCCAGATGTAAACGCACTATCAATGGCTATTTCAACATAGCGGTCAATGCGCACTTATCAAACTATGCACTCTGAGTGTGATTCCAGCTTCTCTCACACACAAGACTCTCAGAAGTAACTAAAATACGTATTGCAACAGCATCTACTAAGAAACACTCTCCTAATACGCCTAACACACTGAAACACAGTTCCTATGCGTTTCTCCACTAAAACATGAATACATGTCTTTTCTAACTAAGGAAACATTGAAACTTCAAAGGCGACTACAGAAAAGAAGTGTTTCAAGAACTAAGTAACATGTGTGTTCCAAATGCAATTCTAACCGCAGGAACGTCTGAAACACAACCCAGATGTAAACGCACTATCAATGGCTATTTCAACATAGCGGTCAATGCGCACTTATCAAACTATGCACTCTGAGTGTGATTCCAGCTTCTCTCACACACAAGACTCTCAGAAGTAACTAAAATACGTATTGCAACAGCATCTACTAAGAAACACTCTCCTAATACGCCTAACACACTGAAACACAGTTCCTATGCGTTTCTCCACTAAAACATGAATACATGTCTTTTCTAACTAAGGAAACATTGAAACTTCAAAGGCGACTACAGAAAAGAAGTGTTTCAAGAACTAAGTAACATGTGTGTTCCAAATGCAATTCTAACCGCAGGAACGTCTGAAACACAACCCAGATGTAAACGCACTATCAATGGCTATTTCAACATAGCGGTCAATGCGCACTTATCAAACTATGCACTCTGAGTGTGATTCCAGCTTCTCTCACACACAAGACTCTCAGAAGTAACTAAAATACGTATTGCAACAGCATCTACTAAGAAACACTCTCCTAATACGCCTAACACACTGAAACACAGTTCCTATGCGTTTCTCCACTAAAACATGAATACATGTCTTTTCTAACTAAGGAAACATTGAAACTTCAAAGGCGACTACAGAAAAGAAGTGTTTCAAGAACTAAGTAACATGTGTGTTCCAAATGCAATTCTAACCGCAGGAACGTCTGAAACACAACCCAGATGTAAACGCACTATCAATGGCTATTTCAACATAGCGGTCAATGCGCACTTATCAAACTATGCACTCTGAGTGTGATTCCAGCTTCTCTCACACACAAGACTCTCAGAAGTAACTAAAATACGTATTGCAACAGCATCTACTAAGAAACACTCTCCTAATACGCCTAACACACTGAAACACAGTTCCTATGCGTTTCTCCACTAAAACATGAATACATGTCTTTTCTAACTAAGGAAACATTGAAACTTCAAAGGCGACTACAGAAAAGAAGTGTTTCAAGAACTAAGTAACATGTGTGTTCCAAATGCAATTCTAACCGCAGGAACGTCTGAAACACAACCCAGATGTAAACGCACTATCAATGGCTATTTCAACATAGCGGTCAATGCGCACTTATCAAACTATGCACTCTGAGTGTGATTCCAGCTTCTCTCACACACAAGACTCTCAGAAGTAACTAAAATACGTATTGCAACAGCATCTACTAAGAAACACTCTCCTAATACGCCTAACACACTGAAACACAGTTCCTATGCGTTTCTCCACTAAAACATGAATACATGTCTTTTCTAACTAAGGAAACATTGAAACTTCAAAGGCGACTACAGAAAAGAAGTGTTTCAAGAACTAAGTAACATGTGTGTTCCAAATGCAATTCTAACCGCAGGAACGTCTGAAACACAACCCAGATGTAAACGCACTATCAATGGCTATTTCAACATAGCGGTCAATGCGCACTTATCAAACTATGCACTCTGAGTGTGATTCCAGCTTCTCTCACACACAAGACTCTCAGAAGTAACTAAAATACGTATTGCAACAGCATCTACTAAGAAACACTCTCCTAATACGCCTAACACACTGAAACACAGTTCCTATGCGTTTCTCCACTAAAACATGAATACATGTCTTTTCTAACTAAGGAAACATTGAAACTTCAAAGGCGACTACAGAAAAGAAGTGTTTCAAGAACTAAGTAACATGTGTGTTCCAAATGCAATTCTAACCGCAGGAACGTCTGAAACACAACCCAGATGTAAACGCACTATCAATGGCTATTTCAACATAGCGGTCAATGCGCACTTATCAAACTATGCACTCTGAGTGTGATTCCAGCTTCTCTCACACACAAGACTCTCAGAAGTAACTAAAATACGTATTGCAACAGCATCTACTAAGAAACACTCTCCTAATACGCCTAACACACTGAAACACAGTTCCTATGCGTTTCTCCACTAAAACATGAATACATGTCTTTTCTAACTAAGGAAACATTGAAACTTCAAAGGCGACTACAGAAAAGAAGTGTTTCAAGAACTAAGTAACATGTGTGTTCCAAATGCAATTCTAACCGCAGGAACGTCTGAAACACAACCCAGATGTAAACGCACTATCAATGGCTATTTCAACATAGCGGTCAATGCGCACTTATCAAACTATGCACTCTGAGTGTGATTCCAGCTTCTCTCA
Organism: Cricetomys ansorgei; assembly: GCA_026225945.1. Taxonomy (NCBI): domain Eukaryota; kingdom Metazoa; phylum Chordata; class Mammalia; order Rodentia; family Nesomyidae; genus Cricetomys; species Cricetomys ansorgei. The sequence goes on from JAMJFZ010000466.1 coordinate 91,625, forward strand.
CACACAAGACTCTCAGAAGTAACTAAAATACGTATTGCAACAGCATCTACTAAGAAACACTCTCCTAATACGCCTAACACACTGAAACACAGTTCCTATGCGTTTCTCCACTAAAACATGAATACATGTCTTTTCTAACTAAGGAAACATTGAAACTTCAAAGGCGACTACAGAAAAGAAGTGTTTCAAGAACTAAGTAACATGTGTGTTCCAAATGCAATTCTAACCGCAGGAACGTCTGAAACACAACCCAGATGTAAACGCACTATCAATGGCTATTTCAACATAGCGGTCAATGCGCACTTATCAAACTATGCACTCTGAGTGTGATTCCAGCTTCTCTCACACACAAGACTCTCAGAAGTAACTAAAATACGTATTGCAACAGCATCTACTAAGAAACACTCTCCTAATACGCCTAACACACTGAAACACAGTTCCTATGCGTTTCTCCACTAAAACATGAATACATGTCTTTTCTAACTAAGGAAACATTGAAACTTCAAAGGCGACTACAGAAAAGAAGTGTTTCAAGAACTAAGTAACATGTGTGTTCCAAATGCAATTCTAACCGCAGGAACGTCTGAAACACAACCCAGATGTAAACGCACTATCAATGGCTATTTCAACATAGCGGTCAATGCGCACTTATCAAACTATGCACTCTGAGTGTGATTCCAGCTTCTCTCACACACAAGACTCTCAGAAGTAACTAAAATACGTATTGCAACAGCATCTACTAAGAAACACTCTCCTAATACGCCTAACACACTGAAACACAGTTCCTATGCGTTTCTCCACTAAAACATGAATACATGTCTTTTCTAACTAAGGAAACATTGAAACTTCAAAGGCGACTACAGAAAAGAAGTGTTTCAAGAACTAAGTAACATGTGTGTTCCAAATGCAATTCTAACCGCAGGAACGTCTGAAACACAACCCAGATGTAAACGCACTATCAATGGCTATTTCAACATAGCGGTCAATGCGCACTTATCAAACTATGCACTCTGAGTGTGATTCCAGCTTCTCTCACACACAAGACTCTCAGAAGTAACTAAAATACGTATTGCAACAGCATCTACTAAGAAACACTCTCCTAATACGCCTAACACACTGAAACACAGTTCCTATGCGTTTCTCCACTAAAACATGAATACATGTCTTTTCTAACTAAGGAAACATTGAAACTTCAAAGGCGACTACAGAAAAGAAGTGTTTCAAGAACTAAGTAACATGTGTGTTCCAAATGCAATTCTAACCGCAGGAACGTCTGAAACACAACCCAGATGTAAACGCACTATCAATGGCTATTTCAACATAGCGGTCAATGCGCACTTATCAAACTATGCACTCTGAGTGTGATTCCAGCTTCTCTCACACACAAGACTCTCAGAAGTAACTAAAATACGTATTGCAACAGCATCTACTAAGAAACACTCTCCTAATACGCCTAACACACTGAAACACAGTTCCTATGCGTTTCTCCACTAAAACATGAATACATGTCTTTTCTAACTAAGGAAACATTGAAACTTCAAAGGCGACTACAGAAAAGAAGTGTTTCAAGAACTAAGTAACATGTGTGTTCCAAATGCAATTCTAACCGCAGGAACGTCTGAAACACAACCCAGATGTAAACGCACTATCAATGGCTATTTCAACATAGCGGTCAATGCGCACTTATCAAACTATGCACTCTGAGTGTGATTCCAGCTTCTCTCACACACAAGACTCTCAGAAGTAACTAAAATACGTATTGCAACAGCATCTACTAAGAAACACTCTCCTAATACGCCTAACACACTGAAACACAGTTCCTATGCGTTTCTCCACTAAAACATGAATACATGTCTTTTCTAACTAAGGAAACATTGAAACTTCAAAGGCGACTACAGAAAAGAAGTGTTTCAAGAACTAAGTAACATGTGTGTTCCAAATGCAATTCTAACCGCAGGAACGTCTGAAACACAACCCAGATGTAAACGCACTATCAATGGCTATTTCAACATAGCGGTCAATGCGCACTTATCAAACTATGCACTCTGAGTGTGATTCCAGCTTCTCTCACACACAAGACTCTCAGAAGTAACTAAAATACGTATTGCAACAGCATCTACTAAGAAACACTCTCCTAATACGCCTAACACACTGAAACACAGTTCCTATGCGTTTCTCCACTAAAACATGAATACATGTCTTTTCTAACTAAGGAAACATTGAAACTTCAAAGGCGACTACAGAAAAGAAGTGTTTCAAGAACTAAGTAACATGTGTGTTCCAAATGCAATTCTAACCGCAGGAACGTCTGAAACACAACCCAGATGTAAACGCACTATCAATGGCTATTTCAACATAGCGGTCAATGCGCACTTATCAAACTATGCACTCTGAGTGTGATTCCAGCTTCTCTCACACACAAGACTCTCAGAAGTAACTAAAATACGTATTGCAACAGCATCTACTAAGAAACACTCTCCTAATACGCCTAACACACTGAAACACAGTTCCTATGCGTTTCTCCACTAAAACATGAATACATGTCTTTTCTAACTAAGGAAACATTGAAACTTCAAAGGCGACTACAGAAAAGAAGTGTTTCAAGAACTAAGTAACATGTGTGTTCCAAATGCAATTCTAACCGCAGGAACGTCTGAAACACAACCCAGATGTAAACGCACTATCAATGGCTATTTCAACATAGCGGTCAATGCGCACTTATCAAACTATGCACTCTGAGTGTGATTCCAGCTTCTCTCACACACAAGACTCTCAGAAGTAACTAAAATACGTATTGCAACAGCATCTACTAAGAAACACTCTCCTAATACGCCTAACACACTGAAACACAGTTCCTATGCGTTTCTCCACTAAAACATGAATACATGTCTTTTCTAACTAAGGAAACATTGAAACTTCAAAGGCGACTACAGAAAAGAAGTGTTTCAAGAACTAAGTAACATGTGTGTTCCAAATGCAATTCTAACCGCAGGAACGTCTGAAACACAACCCAGATGTAAACGCACTATCAATGGCTATTTCAACATAGCGGTCAATGCGCACTTATCAAACTATGCACTCTGAGTGTGATTCCAGCTTCTCTCACACACAAGACTCTCAGAAGTAACTAAAATACGTATTGCAACAGCATCTACTAAGAAACACTCTCCTAATACGCCTAACACACTGAAACACAGTTCCTATGCGTTTCTCCACTAAAACATGAATACATGTCTTTTCTAACTAAGGAAACATTGAAACTTCAAAGGCGACTACAGAAAAGAAGTGTTTCAAGAACTAAGTAACATGTGTGTTCCAAATGCAATTCTAACCGCAGGAACGTCTGAAACACAACCCAGATGTAAACGCACTATCAATGGCTATTTCAACATAGCGGTCAATGCGCACTTATCAAACTATGCACTCTGAGTGTGATTCCAGCTTCTCTCACACACAAGACTCTCAGAAGTAACTAAAATACGTATTGCAACAGCATCTACTAAGAAACACTCTCCTAATACGCCTAACACACTGAAACACAGTTCCTATGCGTTTCTCCACTAAAACATGAATACATGTCTTTTCTAACTAAGGAAACATTGAAACTTCAAAGGCGACTACAGAAAAGAAGTGTTTCAAGAACTAAGTAACATGTGTGTTCCAAATGCAATTCTAACCGCAGGAACGTCTGAAACACAACCCAGATGTAAACGCACTATCAATGGCTATTTCAACATAGCGGTCAATGCGCACTTATCAAACTATGCACTCTGAGTGTGATTCCAGCTTCTCTCACACACAAGACTCTCAGAAGTAACTAAAATACGTATTGCAACAGCATCTACTAAGAAACACTCTCCTAATACGCCTAACACACTGAAACACAGTTCCTATGCGTTTCTCCACTAAAACATGAATACATGTCTTTTCTAACTAAGGAAACATTGAAACTTCAAAGGCGACTACAGAAAAGAAGTGTTTCAAGAACTAAGTAACATGTGTGTTCCAAATGCAATTCTAACCGCAGGAACGTCTGAAACACAACCCAGATGTAAACGCACTATCAATGGCTATTTCAACATAGCGGTCAATGCGCACTTATCAAACTATGCACTCTGAGTGTGATTCCAGCTTCTCTCACACACAAGACTCTCAGAAGTAACTAAAATACGTATTGCAACAGCATCTACTAAGAAACACTCTCCTAATACGCCTAACACACTGAAACACAGTTCCTATGCGTTTCTCCACTAAAACATGAATACATGTCTTTTCTAACTAAGGAAACATTGAAACTTCAAAGGCGACTACAGAAAAGAAGTGTTTCAAGAACTAAGTAACATGTGTGTTCCAAATGCAATTCTAACCGCAGGAACGTCTGAAACACAACCCAGATGTAAACGCACTATCAATGGCTATTTCAACATAGCGGTCAATGCGCACTTATCAAACTATGCACTCTGAGTGTGATTCCAGCTTCTCTCACACACAAGACTCTCAGAAGTAACTAAAATACGTATTGCAACAGCATCTACTAAGAAACACTCTCCTAATACGCCTAACACACTGAAACACAGTTCCTATGCGTTTCTCCACTAAAACATGAATACATGTCTTTTCTAACTAAGGAAACATTGAAACTTCAAAGGCGACTACAGAAAAGAAGTGTTTCAAGAACTAAGTAACATGTGTGTTCCAAATGCAATTCTAACCGCAGGAACGTCTGAAACACAACCCAGATGTAAACGCACTATCAATGGCTATTTCAACATAGCGGTCAATGCGCACTTATCAAACTATGCACTCTGAGTGTGATTCCAGCTTCTCTCACACACAAGACTCTCAGAAGTAACTAAAATACGTATTGCAACAGCATCTACTAAGAAACACTCTCCTAATACGCCTAACACACTGAAACACAGTTCCTATGCGTTTCTCCACTAAAACATGAATACATGTCTTTTCTAACTAAGGAAACATTGAAACTTCAAAGGCGACTACAGAAAAGAAGTGTTTCAAGAACTAAGTAACATGTGTGTTCCAAATGCAATTCTAACCGCAGGAACGTCTGAAACACAACCCAGATGTAAACGCACTATCAATGGCTATTTCAACATAGCGGTCAATGCGCACTTATCAAACTATGCACTCTGAGTGTGATTCCAGCTTCTCTCACACACAAGACTCTCAGAAGTAACTAAAATACGTATTGCAACAGCATCTACTAAGAAACACTCTCCTAATACGCCTAACACACTGAAACACAGTTCCTATGCGTTTCTCCACTAAAACATGAATACATGTCTTTTCTAACTAAGGAAACATTGAAACTTCAAAGGCGACTACAGAAAAGAAGTGTTTCAAGAACTAAGTAACATGTGTGTTCCAAATGCAATTCTAACCGCAGGAACGTCTGAAACACAACCCAGATGTAAACGCACTATCAATGGCTATTTCAACATAGCGGTCAATGCGCACTTATCAAACTATGCACTCTGAGTGTGATTCCAGCTTCTCTCACACACAAGACTCTCAGAAGTAACTAAAATACGTATTGCAACAGCATCTACTAAGAAACACTCTCCTAATACGCCTAACACACTGAAACACAGTTCCTATGCGTTTCTCCACTAAAACATGAATACATGTCTTTTCTAACTAAGGAAACATTGAAACTTCAAAGGCGACTACAGAAAAGAAGTGTTTCAAGAACTAAGTAACATGTGTGTTCCAAATGCAATTCTAACCGCAGGAACGTCTGAAACACAACCCAGATGTAAACGCACTATCAATGGCTATTTCAACATAGCGGTCAATGCGCACTTATCAAACTATGCACTCTGAGTGTGATTCCAGCTTCTCTCACACACAAGACTCTCAGAAGTAACTAAAATACGTATTGCAACAGCATCTACTAAGAAACACTCTCCTAATACGCCTAACACACTGAAACACAGTTCCTATGCGTTTCTCCACTAAAACATGAATACATGTCTTTTCTAACTAAGGAAACATTGAAACTTCAAAGGCGACTACAGAAAAGAAGTGTTTCAAGAACTAAGTAACATGTGTGTTCCAAATGCAATTCTAACCGCAGGAACGTCTGAAACACAACCCAGATGTAAACGCACTATCAATGGCTATTTCAACATAGCGGTCAATGCGCACTTATCAAACTATGCACTCTGAGTGTGATTCCAGCTTCTCTCACACACAAGACTCTCAGAAGTAACTAAAATACGTATTGCAACAGCATCTACTAAGAAACACTCTCCTAATACGCCTAACACACTGAAACACAGTTCCTATGCGTTTCTCCACTAAAACATGAATACATGTCTTTTCTAACTAAGGAAACATTGAAACTTCAAAGGCGACTACAGAAAAGAAGTGTTTCAAGAACTAAGTAACATGTGTGTTCCAAATGCAATTCTAACCGCAGGAACGTCTGAAACACAACCCAGATGTAAACGCACTATCAATGGCTATTTCAACATAGCGGTCAATGCGCACTTATCAAACTATGCACTCTGAGTGTGATTCCAGCTTCTCTCACACACAAGACTCTCAGAAGTAACTAAAATACGTATTGCAACAGCATCTACTAAGAAACACTCTCCTAATACGCCTAACACACTGAAACACAGTTCCTATGCGTTTCTCCACTAAAACATGAATACATGTCTTTTCTAACTAAGGAAACATTGAAACTTCAAAGGCGACTACAGAAAAGAAGTGTTTCAAGAACTAAGTAACATGTGTGTTCCAAATGCAATTCTAACCGCAGGAACGTCTGAAACACAACCCAGATGTAAACGCACTATCAATGGCTATTTCAACATAGCGGTCAATGCGCACTTATCAAACTATGCACTCTGAGTGTGATTCCAGCTTCTCTCACACACAAGACTCTCAGAAGTAACTAAAATACGTATTGCAACAGCATCTACTAAGAAACACTCTCCTAATACGCCTAACACACTGAAACACAGTTCCTATGCGTTTCTCCACTAAAACATGAATACATGTCTTTTCTAACTAAGGAAACATTGAAACTTCAAAGGCGACTACAGAAAAGAAGTGTTTCAAGAACTAAGTAACATGTGTGTTCCAAATGCAATTCTAACCGCAGGAACGTCTGAAACACAACCCAGATGTAAACGCACTATCAATGGCTATTTCAACATAGCGGTCAATGCGCACTTATCAAACTATGCACTCTGAGTGTGATTCCAGCTTCTCTCACACACAAGACTCTCAGAAGTAACTAAAATACGTATTGCAACAGCATCTACTAAGAAACACTCTCCTAATACGCCTAACACACTGAAACACAGTTCCTATGCGTTTCTCCACTAAAACATGAATACATGTCTTTTCTAACTAAGGAAACATTGAAACTTCAAAGGCGACTACAGAAAAGAAGTGTTTCAAGAACTAAGTAACATGTGTGTTCCAAATGCAATTCTAACCGCAGGAACGTCTGAAACACAACCCAGATGTAAACGCACTATCAATGGCTATTTCAACATAGCGGTCAATGCGCACTTATCAAACTATGCACTCTGAGTGTGATTCCAGCTTCTCTCACACACAAGACTCTCAGAAGTAACTAAAATACGTATTGCAACAGCATCTACTAAGAAACACTCTCCTAATACGCCTAACACACTGAAACACAGTTCCTATGCGTTTCTCCACTAAAACATGAATACATGTCTTTTCTAACTAAGGAAACATTGAAACTTCAAAGGCGACTACAGAAAAGAAGTGTTTCAAGAACTAAGTAACATGTGTGTTCCAAATGCAATTCTAACCGCAGGAACGTCTGAAACACAACCCAGATGTAAACGCACTATCAATGGCTATTTCAACATAGCGGTCAATGCGCACTTATCAAACTATGCACTCTGAGTGTGATTCCAGCTTCTCTCACACACAAGACTCTCAGAAGTAACTAAAATACGTATTGCAACAGCATCTACTAAGAAACACTCTCCTAATACGCCTAACACACTGAAACACAGTTCCTATGCGTTTCTCCACTAAAACATGAATACATGTCTTTTCTAACTAAGGAAACATTGAAACTTCAAAGGCGACTACAGAAAAGAAGTGTTTCAAGAACTAAGTAACATGTGTGTTCCAAATGCAATTCTAACCGCAGGAACGTCTGAAACACAACCCAGATGTAAACGCACTATCAATGGCTATTTCAACATAGCGGTCAATGCGCACTTATCAAACTATGCACTCTGAGTGTGATTCCAGCTTCTCTCACACACAAGACTCTCAGAAGTAACTAAAATACGTATTGCAACAGCATCTACTAAGAAACACTCTCCTAATACGCCTAACACACTGAAACACAGTTCCTATGCGTTTCTCCACTAAAACATGAATACATGTCTTTTCTAACTAAGGAAACATTGAAACTTCAAAGGCGACTACAGAAAAGAAGTGTTTCAAGAACTAAGTAACATGTGTGTTCCAAATGCAATTCTAACCGCAGGAACGTCTGAAACACAACCCAGATGTAAACGCACTATCAATGGCTATTTCAACATAGCGGTCAATGCGCACTTATCAAACTATGCACTCTGAGTGTGATTCCAGCTTCTCTCACACACAAGACTCTCAGAAGTAACTAAAATACGTATTGCAACAGCATCTACTAAGAAACACTCTCCTAATACGCCTAACACACTGAAACACAGTTCCTATGCGTTTCTCCACTAAAACATGAATACATGTCTTTTCTAACTAAGGAAACATTGAAACTTCAAAGGCGACTACAGAAAAGAAGTGTTTCAAGAACTAAGTAACATGTGTGTTCCAAATGCAATTCTAACCGCAGGAACGTCTGAAACACAACCCAGATGTAAACGCACTATCAATGGCTATTTCAACATAGCGGTCAATGCGCACTTATCAAACTATGCACTCTGAGTGTGATTCCAGCTTCTCTCACACACAAGACTCTCAGAAGTAACTAAAATACGTATTGCAACAGCATCTACTAAGAAACACTCTCCTAATACGCCTAACACACTGAAACACAGTTCCTATGCGTTTCTCCACTAAAACATGAATACATGTCTTTTCTAACTAAGGAAACATTGAAACTTCAAAGGCGACTACAGAAAAGAAGTGTTTCAAGAACTAAGTAACATGTGTGTTCCAAATGCAATTCTAACCGCAGGAACGTCTGAAACACAACCCAGATGTAAACGCACTATCAATGGCTATTTCAACATAGCGGTCAATGCGCACTTATCAAACTATGCACTCTGAGTGTGATTCCAGCTTCTCTCACACACAAGACTCTCAGAAGTAACTAAAATACGTATTGCAACAGCATCTACTAAGAAACACTCTCCTAATACGCCTAACACACTGAAACACAGTTCCTATGCGTTTCTCCACTAAAACATGAATACATGTCTTTTCTAACTAAGGAAACATTGAAACTTCAAAGGCGACTACAGAAAAGAAGTGTTTCAAGAACTAAGTAACATGTGTGTTCCAAATGCAATTCTAACCGCAGGAACGTCTGAAACACAACCCAGATGTAAACGCACTATCAATGGCTATTTCAACATAGCGGTCAATGCGCACTTATCAAACTATGCACTCTGAGTGTGATTCCAGCTTCTCTCACACACAAGACTCTCAGAAGTAACTAAAATACGTATTGCAACAGCATCTACTAAGAAACACTCTCCTAATACGCCTAACACACTGAAACACAGTTCCTATGCGTTTCTCCACTAAAACATGAATACATGTCTTTTCTAACTAAGGAAACATTGAAACTTCAAAGGCGACTACAGAAAAGAAGTGTTTCAAGAACTAAGTAACATGTGTGTTCCAAATGCAATTCTAACCGCAGGAACGTCTGAAACACAACCCAGATGTAAACGCACTATCAATGGCTATTTCAACATAGCGGTCAATGCGCACTTATCAAACTATGCACTCTGAGTGTGATTCCAGCTTCTCTCACACACAAGACTCTCAGAAGTAACTAAAATACGTATTGCAACAGCATCTACTAAGAAACACTCTCCTAATACGCCTAACACACTGAAACACAGTTCCTATGCGTTTCTCCACTAAAACATGAATACATGTCTTTTCTAACTAAGGAAACATTGAAACTTCAAAGGCGACTACAGAAAAGAAGTGTTTCAAGAACTAAGTAACATGTGTGTTCCAAATGCAATTCTAACCGCAGGAACGTCTGAAACACAACCCAGATGTAAACGCACTATCAATGGCTATTTCAACATAGCGGTCAATGCGCACTTATCAAACTATGCACTCTGAGTGTGATTCCAGCTTCTCTCACACACAAGACTCTCAGAAGTAACTAAAATACGTATTGCAACAGCATCTACTAAGAAACACTCTCCTAATACGCCTAACACACTGAAACACAGTTCCTATGCGTTTCTCCACTAAAACATGAATACATGTCTTTTCTAACTAAGGAAACATTGAAACTTCAAAGGCGACTACAGAAAAGAAGTGTTTCAAGAACTAAGTAACATGTGTGTTCCAAATGCAATTCTAACCGCAGGAACGTCTGAAACACAACCCAGATGTAAACGCACTATCAATGGCTATTTCAACATAGCGGTCAATGCGCACTTATCAAACTATGCACTCTGAGTGTGATTCCAGCTTCTCTCACACACAAGACTCTCAGAAGTAACTAAAATACGTATTGCAACAGCATCTACTAAGAAACACTCTCCTAATACGCCTAACACACTGAAACACAGTTCCTATGCGTTTCTCCACTAAAACATGAATACATGTCTTTTCTAACTAAGGAAACATTGAAACTTCAAAGGCGACTACAGAAAAGAAGTGTTTCAAGAACTAAGTAACATGTGTGTTCCAAATGCAATTCTAACCGCAGGAACGTCTGAAACACAACCCAGATGTAAACGCACTATCAATGGCTATTTCAACATAGCGGTCAATGCGCACTTATCAAACTATGCACTCTGAGTGTGATTCCAGCTTCTCTCACACACAAGACTCTCAGAAGTAACTAAAATACGTATTGCAACAGCATCTACTAAGAAACACTCTCCTAATACGCCTAACACACTGAAACACAGTTCCTATGCGTTTCTCCACTAAAACATGAATACATGTCTTTTCTAACTAAGGAAACATTGAAACTTCAAAGGCGACTACAGAAAAGAAGTGTTTCAAGAACTAAGTAACATGTGTGTTCCAAATGCAATTCTAACCGCAGGAACGTCTGAAACACAACCCAGATGTAAACGCACTATCAATGGCTATTTCAACATAGCGGTCAATGCGCACTTATCAAACTATGCACTCTGAGTGTGATTCCAGCTTCTCTCACACACAAGACTCTCAGAAGTAACTAAAATACGTATTGCAACAGCATCTACTAAGAAACACTCTCCTAATACGCCTAACACACTGAAACACAGTTCCTATGCGTTTCTCCACTAAAACATGAATACATGTCTTTTCTAACTAAGGAAACATTGAAACTTCAAAGGCGACTACAGAAAAGAAGTGTTTCAAGAACTAAGTAACATGTGTGTTCCAAATGCAATTCTAACCGCAGGAACGTCTGAAACACAACCCAGATGTAAACGCACTATCAATGGCTATTTCAACATAGCGGTCAATGCGCACTTATCAAACTATGCACTCTGAGTGTGATTCCAGCTTCTCTCACACACAAGACTCTCAGAAGTAACTAAAATACGTATTGCAACAGCATCTACTAAGAAACACTCTCCTAATACGCCTAACACACTGAAACACAGTTCCTATGCGTTTCTCCACTAAAACATGAATACATGTCTTTTCTAACTAAGGAAACATTGAAACTTCAAAGGCGACTACAGAAAAGAAGTGTTTCAAGAACTAAGTAACATGTGTGTTCCAAATGCAATTCTAACCGCAGGAACGTCTGAAACACAACCCAGATGTAAACGCACTATCAATGGCTATTTCAACATAGCGGTCAATGCGCACTTATCAAACTATGCACTCTGAGTGTGATTCCAGCTTCTCTCACACACAAGACTCTCAGAAGTAACTAAAATACGTATTGCAACAGCATCTACTAAGAAACACTCTCCTAATACGCCTAACACACTGAAACACAGTTCCTATGCGTTTCTCCACTAAAACATGAATACATGTCTTTTCTAACTAAGGAAACATTGAAACTTCAAAGGCGACTACAGAAAAGAAGTGTTTCAAGAACTAAGTAACATGTGTGTTCCAAATGCAATTCTAACCGCAGGAACGTCTGAAACACAACCCAGATGTAAACGCACTATCAATGGCTATTTCAACATAGCGGTCAATGCGCACTTATCAAACTATGCACTCTGAGTGTGATTCCAGCTTCTCTCACACACAAGACTCTCAGAAGTAACTAAAATACGTATTGCAACAGCATCTACTAAGAAACACTCTCCTAATACGCCTAACACACTGAAACACAGTTCCTATGCGTTTCTCCACTAAAACATGAATACATGTCTTTTCTAACTAAGGAAACATTGAAACTTCAAAGGCGACTACAGAAAAGAAGTGTTTCAAGAACTAAGTAACATGTGTGTTCCAAATGCAATTCTAACCGCAGGAACGTCTGAAACACAACCCAGATGTAAACGCACTATCAATGGCTATTTCAACATAGCGGTCAATGCGCACTTATCAAACTATGCACTCTGAGTGTGATTCCAGCTTCTCTCACACACAAGACTCTCAGAAGTAACTAAAATACGTATTGCAACAGCATCTACTAAGAAACACTCTCCTAATACGCCTAACACACTGAAACACAGTTCCTATGCGTTTCTCCACTAAAACATGAATACATGTCTTTTCTAACTAAGGAAACATTGAAACTTCAAAGGCGACTACAGAAAAGAAGTGTTTCAAGAACTAAGTAACATGTGTGTTCCAAATGCAATTCTAACCGCAGGAACGTCTGAAACACAACCCAGATGTAAACGCACTATCAATGGCTATTTCAACATAGCGGTCAATGCGCACTTATCAAACTATGCACTCTGAGTGTGATTCCAGCTTCTCTCACACACAAGACTCTCAGAAGTAACTAAAATACGTATTGCAACAGCATCTACTAAGAAACACTCTCCTAATACGCCTAACACACTGAAACACAGTTCCTATGCGTTTCTCCACTAAAACATGAATACATGTCTTTTCTAACTAAGGAAACATTGAAACTTCAAAGGCGACTACAGAAAAGAAGTGTTTCAAGAACTAAGTAACATGTGTGTTCCAAATGCAATTCTAACCGCAGGAACGTCTGAAACACAACCCAGATGTAAACGCACTATCAATGGCTATTTCAACATAGCGGTCAATGCGCACTTATCAAACTATGCACTCTGAGTGTGATTCCAGCTTCTCTCACACACAAGACTCTCAGAAGTAACTAAAATACGTATTGCAACAGCATCTACTAAGAAACACTCTCCTAATACGCCTAACACACTGAAACACAGTTCCTATGCGTTTCTCCACTAAAACATGAATACATGTCTTTTCTAACTAAGGAAACATTGAAACTTCAAAGGCGACTACAGAAAAGAAGTGTTTCAAGAACTAAGTAACATGTGTGTTCCAAATGCAATTCTAACCGCAGGAACGTCTGAAACACAACCCAGATGTAAACGCACTATCAATGGCTATTTCAACATAGCGGTCAATGCGCACTTATCAAACTATGCACTCTGAGTGTGATTCCAGCTTCTCTCACACACAAGACTCTCAGAAGTAACTAAAATACGTATTGCAACAGCATCTACTAAGAAACACTCTCCTAATACGCCTAACACACTGAAACACAGTTCCTATGCGTTTCTCCACTAAAACATGAATACATGTCTTTTCTAACTAAGGAAACATTGAAACTTCAAAGGCGACTACAGAAAAGAAGTGTTTCAAGAACTAAGTAACATGTGTGTTCCAAATGCAATTCTAACCGCAGGAACGTCTGAAACACAACCCAGATGTAAACGCACTATCAATGGCTATTTCAACATAGCGGTCAATGCGCACTTATCAAACTATGCACTCTGAGTGTGATTCCAGCTTCTCTCACACACAAGACTCTCAGAAGTAACTAAAATACGTATTGCAACAGCATCTACTAAGAAACACTC